>JASDQU010739919.1:125819-146854 GCA_032191745.1 Picea mariana
CACTATCTATGATTGTGTCGACCTTTGTTTGTTTTGTAATCACTCTTATATGAAACAATGCATTCCTCTTTCTATCCTTAGAATTGTCATCATCTTTAGAAGTAGAAACACATGAAGAACCAATGTTAGAATCATTATCAACAATAGATTTACCTTTCACACCTATGATTGTTATCTTTGTTTCGTCCTCGGAATCTGATCCAAGGTCCTCAACGATAACCGTGGTTGTTTGCTTCCCCTTCCGATCCTTAAACCACTTCGGTTTCAATTCTGAATGTAGCTTCCAACACTTTGCCTCTTCATGCCCTTGTTTTTGATAATGCGAGCATGTAGGTCTCTCATCACCCTTCTTCATTGTAGTTGCATGTTTACTTTTCCACTTTTCATTGCCTTCTTTTGCCTGGACGGATTCAGCTGAGGAAACATCATGAACACTCTTCCCTTTTGACTCAATGTGAGTTGCTTGAACACATACCTCATCAAGGTTAGTCAGATTAAACTCAATATCATATGACGTAAATAATTATGAAATCCTCCTATATATTTGAGAAGATTTTCCTGAGTGTAGAGAGGTATACCAAGTACCAAGGCTCTTTTTCGAAATTCTTGTGTGTATTCTTGCACACTTTGTCCCTTACCTTGCCTCAAATTCTGCCAATACATCATAGCTTGCTGCATATACCCTAATGGATAAAATTGATTTTTAAGTGTTGAAATGAACTCATACCAAGAGGAAACAATTTTTCCTTTTGTGGAAAGATCCTCTTGAGATCTGCTCTCCCACCAAATGAGAGCAGTCCCTCCAAGTTGGAGAGAAGCCAACTGAATTTTAACATAATCTTCAGTAAACTTTTGAATCCTATAATAAACTTCAATTTGATGGATCCAAATGTCCAGTTTTTCAGCATTAAGCTCTCCATTATACATAGGTAATTCAAACTTATTATCAATCTTTAAATGAGGCATATTAAGATCAACTTTTGTTTTTTGTTTTTCAAATGGAGAAGGAATAGAACCATCAAGAAAAGATGGAGAAGTTGGTGGGGTTTTAGGAGGTTCCTCACCACATCCTTATTTTTTACCTTCTGTATGAGATGGTCCACCTTGTTCACCTTTCTTTCGATCTTGATAGAGCTCCTCTACCATCGTTTGTATTCTCATGAAAGCTTTCAGAAATTCCCCTTCAAAAGGGATAGAAGAAGTTGCTTCTTCTCCTTTTGGTGAAGACATCCTTCCTCTTCTTGGACCAATCTCTGGATCAAACTCTTCAATTTCTCCTTCACCACACTGAAGCTTGGACCTTGTTAACATAAACTCAAAAATGCACTGGTTACCCTCGCTCTAATACCAACTTGATCTGAAAATTAACTTAATCTAAAATTCAAGATCTTTAACCATTATTTTCATGTGAATTTTTAATTGTTAACCACCTTTGTAATGCAAAATTAAAGAACATCCATCAAGCACATGAGCACATAAACATGTAAGAAAACCATATATGAACAATAATTGGTAACGGAGTTCACCATACCCCCTAGCTACGTCTCCGGGCCACTTTCCAAATGGGAAGGCCGATAGATTAAGTATTCAAAAGCTTACAAAGTGAATTCTGAATTTTGTCTGTCATATACAGTAACAGACTTCAACAACAGAATTCTGAGACTTTTAAGTAAGGACATGAATACCTTTTTGTTTATCCGAAAGATTCTGTGAGCACTTTTCTGTCTGGATGCCTGAATGCAAAACCTGAAGATGGATCTGTAATCCTTGTGAAAAACTAAGACTTTTGAGTATAAACTCGATATATTTCAGAACTAGACTCAGAATGCCCTTCTTGGCACAATTCCCAAAATCTGCCTCTAATATGTACAGTCCATACAACCTCGGGATGCATGCAAATACAGAACCACCTCGATCTACGTGCAAAACCACCTTAGTTTGCATGAAAATCCACCTCGATCTATGTGCAAAACCACCTCGGTCCACGTGAAAAACCACCTCGATCACTGTGCAAAACCACCTCAAGCTGCATGCTAGTCTCTGCTTGCATCAAAACTCCCCCTCGAGATCCATGCCCATGGCTCGTTTAAATAAGGAAAACAATGGTTTAAGGAGGTGCGAGCCATGGGCCACGCACCCTCCAAAATCCCCTATATATCGGCAATTTTTAATATTATTTCGCCACCTCTTGCCACGTCTTATGGCGGTGGCGCATTGGTAGATATGGTCGTTGGGGGGGGCGGAAGTCCCAGGGTCAAACCCGCGGGCTTCTCCTCCCACCGCATATGTGATATGGTATATTTTGATATATGATATGGCATATAGTTTATGGTTGAACTTTGGTGTGTTATAACATATGGTTTTGGCACATTTATATGGTTGGCGCGTTTATCACATATGGTTGGATTTTGGTTATATTATATGGTTACATTATATGGACTTTGGATATATGGCATGATTTAATAACATTTAAATACCAAGGGGGGGAGGGGGGGGAGGCTCGGTGTTGGCAAGGTTGAGGGATAAGCCCTTGACCACCTCCCTTTTTCCCAACCATGGGGTCATGGTGGCCATATCCTAAGGTCTTGGGTTCAATTCCCATAGCCCCAAATTACATTTTTTAACCATTTCCAACCATTTTTCACCATTTTAACCATCTTTGACGAAACTTCAACTGCTGATATCTTCGTCATCTGGAGGTCGTTTTTCCCGAAACGAACGTCACTGGAAAGATGCTGACGAGATATTCCACTTTGTAAGCTTTAATTTGCATTTTGAATACTTTAAATCTATCAAATTTTGAGATGATCCACCTGGATCAATTCAAGGAGTGAAATTTGGAGGAGTTTCAGAGAATACATCGAGTTATATTATTTATAGGATCAGAGTATTCTAAGAAGTGAAGAATTGCAGAAGTTGAATAAGTCTCAGGAAGCATTATCGGGTTCTATGTGATGGTTGGTTGATGGTGATAATTTAATGTAAAGTTTTATTATCTCTCATATATTCTTGGGTGGAAGGAAGGGGCAAGGATGGAGAGGTCAACCCTCTCTTGATATTGGAAGATTGTATCTTCCTCTTGGAGGTTTATCCCTCCCTTTATATTTGGAAGTTGTAGCTACCTTTGGAAGTCATTACTTCCCTTGAACAATAACTATTGGTTATTTCTCATATATTATGCATGGTGTGTTGTGGTGTATTTGTGTAACTCTTCTACTATTGTTCATTGCTCATTGGATATATTTGAATATATAATCTGGTTGAAGTATAAGTTGAATTTTTTTTTAAATTGTACTTGATACTAATTCACCCCCCTCTCAGTATCATCAATTGGTATCAGAGCTAGTTTCCTTCAGAATAGTTTAACCACTGGAAGGAAAATCCTGAGCAGAGATGGATGACCATGAGCACATTCCAAATGGGATTCAACAATTTGATGGAATCAATTATGCATATTGGAGTGATAGGGTGAAAAATTAACTAACAACTTTGGGAGTAGACATTTGGTACTTAGTTGTAAATGGCTATGTAATCCCAAAGACTGCTCCAACCGATCCAAATGAGAAGAAGATTATGAGTTGTAATTCAAAATCTAGACATGTTATTCTAGGAGCATTGGCACCAACCATTCCCAACAAAGTGATGGAATGCATAACTTCTAAAGAAGTATGGGACAAACTCAAGAGTATCTATGAAGGTGATCCGAAAGTTAAGCAGGTCAAGCTTCAACGACATAGAGAAGAAATTGAAAATTTGAAGATGGATGAAAAGGAATATATTGCAACCTATTTTCTTAGAGTTGATGAAGTTGTTAATGATATCATAGGATTAGGTGAAGAGATCAATTAATCCTTGGTTGTACAAAAATTGTTGAGATCACTTCTCTTGAATTATGATGCTAAGGTCTCTGCCATTGAAAAAACTAGGGACTTGACCAAAATGACAATGGATGAATTACATGGGTCTCTTATAGCATATGAAATGAGAACAGGTACAAAAAGTGACCAGCCAAACAATGAAGTAGCCTTTAAAGTCATAAAGAAGACAAAAGACAAGGATAACAACCTTTATGAAGAAATAGCAAATTTTGTAAGAAGGTTCCAGAAGGGAACTGGAAGATACAAAGGTAAGTCTCCTCTCAAATGCTTTAACTGTTGTAGAATAGGACATATTGCTGAAAACGACTACTATAAAAAGAGAAGTCTCAACAATAAAATGAGATTCTACTCCAAGGATGATGACATCTCCTCAGATGAGAGCGATGAAGAATATAATGATGGAGGAGAAGTCATATTCATATGTAATATTCCAGATATAAAAAGTATGCAAAACAGAAATAAAATGCTAGAAATGGTAGATAAACAACAATATAACCAGAACAACACCACAATAACACTGAAATTATATCAAAATAACACTAGAAAGAGCACAATGATTCTGAGAGCAATGTTCACAGGCCTCTTCGAGGGGGGAAACTCCAGTCGGGCAGAGCTCTATTACAATAATATCCAAGCTAGGGTTCTCATACCCTCGACTCCTATTTATACTAAATATGTCTATCAAAAGAACCATCTAGAGGAAGATCCTTCTAGAAGCAGAATCTTCTATTAGGTCTTTTTACATTCGGCTTATTCTACTTTATTGCAAGGCCTTATTAATATTGACCTTTATTACATCCGAATATATTGTTCTACCTATGTGAGGGTTAAGTCCCTAACATGTCCTCCCCCTTAAAAATAACCTTGTCCTCAAGGCTTAAGATGTGGAAATTTCTGCAGAATGGTAGCTGGTTCCCAAGTGGTATCTGTTGGAGTTGTATCTTTCCACAAGAATAACACTTCCTTGATGGTTCGCAAATGTAGGAGACGCTCACGCTAGTCCAAAACTGCTTGCAGCTGTAGCCAAATCGATCCTTCTTTGTCCAACTCGGGAAGGTTGGTTTGAATTTGGCACTTAGTTCCAATCACCTTCTTTAATCATGAAACGTGGAAAACAAGATGTAGCTTAGAATGACCGAGCAAAGCTAACTAATAGGCCACCTATCCCACATGCTTGAGAATGGTATAAGGACCATAAATTTGGGCACCAACTTCTGACAATGCTCCGCCTTGAGGGGATTTTGCTTGGAAGGTTGCAGTCGAAGAAACACCTGATCCCCTTTTGCAAATTGACGTTCAGAGAGACCTTGATATGATTGTTGCTTCGTGCGATTCTATTCCATGACCAAATTCTCTTTGAGGGTACGAAGAATAGCCTCTCGAACTGTAAGCGTTTGGTCAACCGCCTGGACCTTCGAGACACCTATTAAGGTGGATTTTGTCCATATACCACTTCAAAAGGAGTCATGCAGGTAGATGTATGGTATGAAGTGTTGTACCACCATTCAACTAGGGGTAACCATTGAGACCACTGATTTTTATTTTCCGATGAAAAACACCTCAAATATGTTTCCAAACACTTGTTGACAACTTCAATTTGACCATAAGTTTGGGGATGATAAGTTGTGCTTAGATGCAATTGGGTGCCTTGTAGCTTGAACAGTTCTTGCCAAAAATTGCTGGTGAAAGTTGGGTCGCAATCAGAAACAATAGAATGTGGCATGCCATGAAGATTGAAGACCTGATCCATGAAAAGTTGAGCCACAGTGGATGTTGTAAATGGGTGTTGAAGAGCACAAAAATGAGCATACTTGGAAAGGTGATCAACAACCACCATGATGACTAATTTATTTCCCAATTTGGTAAGCCTGTAATAAAATCCATAGAGATATCCCTCCAAATAGTAGGTGGAATCGGAAGCGGTTGTAGTGTGCCAGGAGATTTGACTGTTTCACCCTTGTTGTGTTGAAACACATCACATTCAACTACAAAATTATGAATGTATTGTTTCATACCATCCCATAAAAAAGAACGTTTGACCCTGTCATAGGTTTTGGTAAACCCAGAGTGCCCAGCTATGGGTATAGCATGAAGCTCAGAAAGTATCGTGGATTTAAGTTTTGATTGTTTACTTAAATACAAATGACCTTTGTATCGAAGCTGATCATGGAGCCAAGAGTACCCTGGAGAAACTGGAGAATTGGATTGCAATTGTTGTATCAGATGCAAAATTTTGGGGTCGTGTAGCCATTCCCGGCGAACGACTTGGAGCCAATATGGTACAATGAAGGAGAAAGAAAAAAGGGATCCTTCATCTTCATATTTTCGGGAAAGTGCATCCGTAACCACATTGTCTTCGTCTTTCTTGTAAATGCTCTCATAATCATATCCAAAGAGCTTAGTCACCCATTTTTGTTTCTCTGGGGAGAAAATGCGTTGTTCCAGAAAATACTTGAGGCTTTGATGGTTGGTCTTAATTTGGAAGCATTGCCCCAATAATTAAGGGCGCCATAGATCAATGACATGCATAATAGCCAAGATTTCCTTTTCATAGATTGATTTGCCTAGATTTTGTTCAGACAATTGCTTGCTGGTAAAGGCCAAAGGCCGACCCTCTTGCATAAGGAAAACACCAATTCCTTTCCTTGAAGCATCAAATTCCAATACAAAGGTGTTTGTGAAATCAGGAAGGGCCAAGACTGGAGTTGTGCATATGGCCATGTTCAAGGTTTGAAAAGCTTGAGAAGCTACTGGACTCCAAGTGAAAGAGTTCTTTTTTAGGAGTGTCATGAGAGGTGCTGCAATCTTTCCATAATTATTAACAAACTTGCGATAAGAACCTGTTAAGCTCAGAAATCCATGTAAAATTTTGAGAGTCTTTGGGTGAGGCCAGTCTTGCATAGCTTCAATCTTTTTAGGATCCACCCTAATGCCGTCCTTGCCAACCAGATGACCCAAGTACTCGACTTTTGAGATGCCAAAAGCACATTTAGAATGTTTCAGGAAAAGTTGGTGCTGAGAGAGTAGATGGAGAACTCGATCCAAATGAACAATATGGTCTGTCCAAGTTTTGCTATAGAAGAGGATATCATCAAAGAAAACTAAGACAAAATGACAGAGAAAAGGACAAAAGACATGATTCATGAGGGTTTGGAAGGTGGAGGGGGCATTACACAAGCCAAAGGGCATGACCGAAAACTCATAGTGGCCCTCATGAGTTATAAAGGAAGTCTTAGGAATGTCTGTCTCTTTCATACATATCTGGTGGTAGACAGAACGAAGATCAAGTTTAGTAAAGAACTGGGTGCCACTCAATTCATCCAAGATGTTATCAATGACATGAATGAGAAATTTGTCTTTAATGGTGAGTTTGTTGAGGGCACAAAAGTCAGGACACATTCACCAAGAACCTTCTTTCTTCAGGACCATGATCACAGGAGAAGAGTAGGGGCTCTTACTAGGGTGGATAATGCCTGCGTTAAGGAGTTCCTGAACCATTTTCTCAATTTCATTTTTTCGGGGAAAGGGGTGACAATAAGGACAGATATTGGGAGGAAGGCTTCCTGGTACAAGGGGAATGGAATGATCATGAATACCACGGGAAGGAGGGAGTGTCTGGGGAGTGGAAAATACCACTTGATGTTTAGAGAGGATGGATTGGAGGTCCTGCAACATCGAGAGTGTCTTAGTTGCTTGTATGACATGGAGTTGGGCAATAACGCCAGAATGACCTTTTTTGAGCAGCTTTTCCATGCGATGGGAACTGATGATCTCAGGTGAACCGAAAGTGATGCCTTGGAACTTATATTGTTGGCCCTCCTGGTTGAATTACATGGTTAATTTCTTAAAATCCATGAGAATGGGACCCAAAGTCCTTAGCCAGTCTGCACCCAACACAATGTCACAATCACCCATGTCGATAGAAAACATATGAGATTTCATGTGGTAGTCACCAATTTGGAGACACACATTTTCACAACACCCTCCAAATTTCATGGAGCCGCCATTGGCAATCATGATTTGGAAATTATTGACTGCATGGATATAGCAATGAGTTTCTTGGGCAATACGGTGATGGGTAAAATTATGGGTGCTTCCACTATCAATAAGAATGGTGACCTTCCTATGCTTGATGTAACCGATTAGCTTGAGGGTTTGGGGAGAAAAGAATCTAGTGAGAGCATTTAGGGAAATGACTGGTTCTACTTTGGGAGGGTTTGACGGAGGGGTTATGCCAGTGGTTTCAGGTGACTTAGACACAAGGGGAGTTTCAACATTCTCTTTATAAATATCCTCCGAGATGGCCATAAAAAGATTTTGTTCCTTACACTTGCGGCCCATAAAATATTTGTCATCACAATTATAACAAAGGCCTTTGAGTTGGCGTTCAGCCATTTCATCCCTGGTCATTTTTTGGATCTTTAGTGGAGTAGAGGGGGTAGTGGGATTTACTGGTTTGGTGCAAGGAATAAAGGAGGGTTTCTGGTTTTGAGAAGATACAACCTGTTGTGCTTCTTTATCTCTTTTAGTAGCCTCCACCCAACTTTGAGTCCGATCCATGAGGACATGGGCACAAATCTCATCCTTGAGGCCACTGATAAAACATTCTTGGAAAAGAGCATGAGACATGACCTATGTCCGAAAATCTAGGTGCTCAAAAGCATCTATAAAATCTTTCATTGTGCCAGATTATTTCAACTTTGTCAAATGACCTAAATGGTTGGTGTCAGTGTCAAAGTGTTCATAAATCTCTACTACAAAGTGTGTCCAAGCAATATACCCTTGATGGGAAGTTTTTCTCCATTGCCACCATTGCCAACGTTCTTGATATAGATGGAGAACACCATATCGAAGTTTGGCCAAGTCATATGTAATGTCGTATAAAGAGAAATAATGTTCCATTTGGGTTACCCAACCAGTGGGATCCGAGCCATCAAATTTGGTCACATCCACCTGCATAAGGTGTAGGTCACGCTGAAATTGATGGTGCTGAAAATTATGGGAGTGAGAGTAAGTTTCAGCTTCGGTATGTGGATGTGGGTCAGATAAAGGGTTATATGCAGGGATATGCAGCTTGGTGCAGATCATTGAAACAACAGATTCAAACTGGGTATTCATGTCTTGTTTGAGTTCCTCGACTGAGGCACCGATGGAGGACTGCATGTTTGTATTGAGGGTGGCAACATTGGCACTGAGCTATTTGACTTCTTGTTGGGTCTCTGTGAAATTAGATTGCAAGGTATTGAAGCGAGATTCCAAATATTGGCTACGGGTATGGGCCATGATGATGAGGGAATGAAAATAGGGTGGGTGGGGTCAAAAAAATTGTTGAAAAATGATATGTATGAATGTGATAAGGGAGAAGAGATAAATCAAATGGGATAGGTCTCAAATAATGATGCAAAAATTTCCAGACTATTTTTTTTACACCTACGGAGTTCTACTCTAGTCTGAAGAATACTGCAGTGATGAAATGCCCAAATTATTAACCAGGAAGAAATGTGTAGTGATTTGGAAACCCGAACATAGTTGTGCGACAATAGATCTTGTTTGTTTTAATTTTTTTGTTTCCGTCCCCATGGGTTAGGTATTCAAGGGTTCTACAGACAAGGGTTTTCCCTGTGCTATATCTCTCTGATATATGTGCGGGATCCAACAATAATACTCGATCCAATATCTCAGGGCACCAACTAAGGAGGCTAGACCGTGACCTTAGCTGTACTACTCGACTACCCAGGTGCTAGAGAGTATCTTCCCGAGTGTTTTTCTCGGTGGCACTATAGCAGTCAGACGACCGATCGATTTATCTAAAGAGGGCTTCAGGAAATCTAGGTCGATCCATACACAGGTGTTGTCTGATGTGTTACCACTCAAAGGGGTACCAACATGGCTTACAAGGGTGGTTAAAATATGTGTGCTTAAGTACCACTTGTATTTCCTGCATGTATGAATCCCTCAACCACGGGTTTATGTGCACAACGATAGATCTCTGTGGCTTAAAGACGTCGGAATACGTCTCTACCCTGAAAAAAAAAAATTAACACACAATTTATGTCGAGGAAAGTGCTCTGATACCACTTGTAATATTCCAGATATAAAAAGTATGCAGAACATAAATAAAATGGTAGAAATGGTAGATAAACAACAATATAACCAGAACAACACCACAATAACACTGAAATGATATCAAAATAACACTAGAAAGAGCACTTTGATTCTGAGAGCAATGTTCATGGGCCTCTTCGAGGGGGAAACCTCCAGTCGAGTAGAGCTCTATTACAATAATATCCAAGCTAGGGTTCTCATACCCTCGACTCCTATTTATACTAAATATGTCTATCAAAAGAACCATCTAGAAAAAGATCCTTCTAGAAGCGAAAGCTTCTCTTAGGTCTTCTTACATTCAACTTATTCTACTTTATTGCAAGGCCTTATTAATATTGACCTTTATTACATCCGAATATATTGTTCTACCTATGTGAGGGTTAGGTCCCTAACATCATAACTGAAGAAATCTGGGACGATGATCATAAGAGTTCTAAAGAAGAAGAAATCATTTCTGAAGAAGATTCAGATGAAGAAACCAACCTGTATTCCTTTTGGAGATACAAAGACAACGTAGAGAGTGAACAAGAAGATGAGAATCTTGAAAAGTTGAAACATGTTGAAACTGAAAATAACAAGCTTACAAACACAAACATAATACTAAAAGGTGAATTGAGTAGTTGTGAAGAAGAGAATTACAGGCGTGAAAAGACCATTGGTAGCTTGAAGGAACAATTATAAGATTATGAGAAATTGAAAGTAGAATTGGATCACACAAAAGGGGAGATACTATTGATAATAGAAAAGTTGAAGAATTTTGAAAAAAAGCACTGAAAAAATAGATGAAATCCTTAGCAGTCAAATATCTCCAAACGATAATACAAGACTAGGATACAATGACAGTTTGAAGACAACAAAACAAGAGAACGAAGATGAAAAGGATGAAACCAACACTCCAGAGCAAGTTGAACAACAAAATAGAAGACTAGAATTCAGAAGGAATGAGACATCAAGTATGAAAGCAATCGTTATGAAGGAAACTACAGACGAATATATCGTGAACTAAGATGGACTACACCAAAAAGAAGATCACTTACTCCCAGGTATCAAAATTTCTTTCTTGGACTTTGTTATACTTGTGGAAATTTTGGACACAAGGCAATCAATTGTAGAATCAATGAAAGGAATAACTACACAAGATACATGAATGGTGCAAATAGTAGATATGGAAATGTTCGCAGACCTGTCAACAAAAATTATAATCCATTTGACCCATTAATGGATCAAAATATTGTATGCTACAAGTGCAATAATCTTGGTCACAAAGCACGATATTGCAGAGAGATGAAGGAAGATAATCTTATGCCAAATGTCCCTATACCAACTACATCATGGAAAAGGAAAGAAATTCCCCAAATGAAAATTGTTGAATAACATTGGTCGCTAAAGAATGCAAAGAAGAATATGAATGGTTCATAGACAGTGGGTGCTCATCTCATATGACCGAAGATCAAAGAAAATTTGTCAGCTTGAAGAAAAAGGGTGAAATGTTGCCTTTGGAGGTGACTCATCTACCAAACTATTTGGAAAAGGAATCGTAAATCTTGGAAGTGAAAATGTAAAAGAAAGAAACATCCTATTGGTTGAAGATCTGAAGCATAATCTCCTCAATGTCAGCAAAGTATGTGATCAAGGATACACTCTTACGTTTGTCTCCCGAAAATGTAAAATTAGAGAAAGAAACTCAGGAAGATTGGTTGCAACTGCAACAAGAAGACCGAAAAACATATACAATCTAGACATGAAGAAGAAAGAGAAGAAAAAAGCCACACAAAAGGATTCCAAGGAAGAAAAAGTCCCAAAGAGCAAAAATAAGGATGAAGGATTATTGAGTGCCACATGTTTAGAGGGAGAAACCCCAAAGAAGAAGGTCACCTTATGCCATTGAACTCAGGGGGAGAAGCCCCACCCTTTTCCATTGACGTCAAAGGGGGAGATAAATTGGTATCATGATGATAGGGGGAGCATGAGTGTTTCCATCAATGACAAAGGGGGAGATTATTGGAAGATTTCTTGTTGTCATTGATGTCAACCCTAGTCATTGGTTGTAGTCATTGATGCCAACTCTATCCATTGGCTTTTGGACCCAAAAGTTGATCGAAGTAGATAGACATGAAGGAAATTACACATGAAGGTACAACACCCATGGATGGATATTATAATTCATGCCACTTCCAATGGTATGTGGCATGTCACGTGGATCCTCATGATTGAGGATAAATTATGTTTTGAAGATGACAATGTGAATTGAAGCAGAAACTACATGTCGACCCTAATGTTAAAAGGAAGTGACATAAAGGGTATAAATACATCTCATTATACATTCATTTTTCAACACACATAAGTTTTTTAATGAACAAGGAGATATAAGTCGAATTTCAGAGGAAATCTGAAGTAAAGAAGGACGAATTTGAAGGGAGGATGAAGTCTTTTGGTGATGTGTTCTAAGGTATGTTATTTACAGGTCATCTTTCCATTTTCGCTATAAATTTTTTTCTAGATCGATTCAGATAGTGAAATTTGTATGATATTGAGAGGTCATATCTAGGTACTTGGGGTAAAAATTTCATCTCTTTATTCACTATAATTTTGGAGATACACTCTGTGGAAGATAGGGGTTTTGACTAGTCCTGAAGCTAGTCATAAACAAGTGTTTCAGGTAAAACAGTCATAATGTATTCATAAATAATCCAAATGAAGTGAGACCAATTGCATTGGAAATAGTACAGGCTATAGTTTCCAGTGTACAAATTTCATAACCTTATGTTGAATATTGAGCATGGAGCATGTTGTACAAGTTCGCTCTCCTGAATAAACCATAATTGAATAAGGTCTACCATTTTCTCTATAACTCCTTTTCTAGGAGGATTCAAGGACTGAAACTTGGAGGAGTTTCAGAGAATACATTGAGCTATATTATATATAGGATCAGAGTATTCTAAGAAGTGAATAATTTCAAAAGTTGAAGAAGTCTCGGGAAGGATTATCAGGTTCAATGTGATGGTTGGTTGATGGTGATAATTTAATGTAAAGTTTTATTATCTCTCATATATTCTTGGGTGGAAGGAAGGGGGAAGGATGGAGAGGTCAACCCTCTCTTGATATTGGAGGATTGCATCTTCCTTTTGGAGGTTTATACCTCCCTTTATATTTGGAAAGTGTAGCTACCTTTGGAAGTCATTACTTCCCTTGAACAATAACTATTGGTTATTTCTCATATATTGTGCATGGTGTATTGTGGTGTATTGGTGTAACTCTTCTACTATTGCTCATTGCTCATTTGATATAATTGAATATATAATTTGGTTGAAGTATAAGTTGAAAAAGGTTTTAAATTGTACTTGATACTAATTCAACCCCCTCTCAGTATCATCAACCACCATCACAATTGAGACTATTGTGAGAGCACTAGGTGGATTTAGTCTGACTAGGAATGTGACTCTTGGCCCTTATGGTGTTTCCTTGGTTGACGCCTAGCCACCTACCAATTTATGTGATGATGTAATGTTCCTCAATGTTGTATCTTAATGACACAATGATCCAAATTTATAAATGGAACGAAATGAAATACATATATATAGCAAACAAACACACATAGATATAGTAAAACTTGACTTCTATTAATAAAAAGAACTTGTTGAAACTGTAAAAGTGCAGATTGAAACAAACTTGCTCGAATGGTGGTAACTTATCTATGAGAAGAGATGTGATGGCTACGCTCATTCACAAGAAGATGAGTACAAATGAGGCTCCAAATGCCTTTTTAACATAAAACATAAATGAGAAAACCCTAACCTTGGGAGATGAAATGCCAAAACGTTTGTGGGCCCCAATGGGGGTAGTTGATACATCAACTTCTCGAGGGTGAAACGTTTTCATACGATCTCTATTTGGGGTGCTTGATACACTATTGGAAATTTATAGTAGGGGAGTACATATTTTGTTCGGCCTATCATCTTCCTCTGGCTACATTCTAGGCATTGTCGAGCCCAAAAAACATAGTTTAGGACCTCAAAACGGCCCCAAAAGTTTGGGACCCAAAAAATTGTATAAAAATTGCCAAAATGGAAATTGTTCTTTGAGTCAGTGGAATAGATGGGTGGCCACCAATATCCACATGGATTAGTCCTCTGCCCTTAGAAAGCAATGGTCTCCATTGCATTGAGCGCCCCCATCGGACGGGGAAATGTTTTTTGAACTTGGCCTCAGGTGAGCCACTTGCCTTGGTGCAAGAGATGACCTCCTATGACAATCGAATAAAGTTGGATCCTAAGTTGGTGAGTGCCCTTAATCTGAGTGTCCATGATTTGATCAATGGTTTCTTGTTCCATGCAGTCGAGGTTGAGATATGTTTGTGTCAACTACTCTACAATCTCCAATGTGTCCAATAATGGTGAGAAGTATAGTCAAAGGAGGTCCACATTGAACACTGGGTGCAGGCCAAGGAAGGGGGGAATAATTAGCTCAAAATCATTGTCACCCATAGCCTTACTGATGGTGTAAGGTCCATAGCAAAGTGGTTGAAGATTTTGATGGGGTCCTGTAAGGCGCTCTTTCTGCAAATGCAACCAAACCTTGTCTCCCACCTAAAAATTGTGCAACACCCAGTGTTGATCATGGTGTTGTTTGTACTTAGCATTGAATTTTTGTAAAATATCATGGACTTGTTGTCGGATGCGCTAAATCTGTTCAATAATCTTGGTGGATTTTTCGGACTCAGATTGAGCATGGGATGATTATGCCTATGTGGATGCAAGGGCCAATGCGACATCAATGGGACCCAATGGTTGAAATACCAACCCCGCCTAAAAGGGATAGTGGTCAATCATGCTATGAAGGGATTTATTATAGTTGTTTTGAACATAGGGGAGTCTCTCACCTCATATGTGTGCATGTTTGGAGTTGTACATGCACAAGATATGAACGGTCATTCTGTTGACAACCTTTGTCTGGCCATGAGATTGAGGGTGGAAGGTGATGGATTTGGTGAGCTTGGTTTCCAACTGTGACCAGAGGTTGGACTAGAATGTACTTAGGAACCTACTGTCACGATATGATATGATGGTTTATGGTATCCCAAAGTGTACCCACACTGTTCGAAGAAGAGCTTGACAGTATCCTCCATTGTGATATTCTTCTTGTAGAATGTTAGGATGGACATCTTAGAAAATTGATCAATCACCACAAAAACACAGTCATTTCCCTGCTTGGTTGAAGGAAGTCCTAAGATGTAGTACATCAAGAAAGATTCCAATGTATTGTAATAAGCAGAGGGGTGTACATGCCTTGCTTCTTAGTGGCTGGGTTGGTAATGGCACGAGCAATGTAGGACCTGATATACTTGTTGACGTCATGGAACAATTTCGACCAATAGAAATGATTCTGTAGCACTACCACGGTCTTTTCCATGCCAAAATGTCATTCCATATGACTGTAGTGCACTTCCCAAATCATCTTTGCATGCTTGCTTGAAGGAACACATAGGTGGCCTAGATGTCATAACAGTCTATCATGAAGATGAAATACAGTGACATTCGTGCATGTGCCCAACATCTAGTAAGTTGTAGTGAAGTCAGGATCACTCTTATAGAGTTGGGGCCACTCGGATGCCGCATGGACATGTAAGTGGAGCACCATGGTTAAGGCTGCAATTAGAGATCGACTAAGTCAGTCAGTGACACGATTTGTGGTCCCTGTATTATATTTGATGTTGATATACAATTGCTGCAAGTATGTGGACCAATTTTTATGGAGGTCAATCTGCAATTTTCCTTGTGTCTGCATGAGATGAAAAGGCTTGTGACCAGTGTGGATGATTGTCTCCTTCCCAAGAATTTAGTGCTTCCATTGTCGGTAGGCTTGTACAATTGAATACATTTATTTGTCATAGGTGGGGTACTTATGGAAGACATATGATAGTGTCTCACTATGATATGCCAATAGATGACTGTGCTAAGGGATAATTGTTCCCATGACATAGTCTGAGACATCAATCTCAATCTCAAAAGGTTGTTGCACATCAGGTAAGGAGAGTACTGGAGCTGAGCACCAAAATTTAAAATCATCGAATGCTTGTTGTTGTGACTTCCTCCACACGAAATTTTTCTTGACACCACCCTTGGCACTTGGCTGAGGGCCCATGCAATATGGGAGAATCCCAACACGAACCTGCTATAGAAGTTGGCAAGTCCTAAGAGAATTCGAAGCTCGGTTAGTGTGGTCGGGGGCGATTAGTCACGAATGACTTGGATCTTGGTTGGATCCACGTGCACACCATACTCATCAACAATGTAGCCTAGGTATTGGATCTTTTTCATGACGAAGGATCATTTTTCCAAGTTAGCATATAGCTTGTGTTGTCGCAGAGTGTGAAGGACCTATTGAATATGCTACAAGTGTTCTTCCCAATTCTTTTTTAAGATGAGGATATCATCCAGATATACCACCACAAAAGAATTGGTGAAAGGCTGCAATATATCGTCCATCAATCTCATGAAAGTTCTTGGAGCATTTGTCAAACCAAAGGGCATGACTATCCATTCAAAAATACCTTCATTGGACTTGAAAGCACTCTTCCATACATATTTCGGTTCTATTGGGAATTGGTGGTAGCCAGGCTTCATGTCAATCTTACTGAAAAACTTGGCTCCCTTGAGTTGGTCAAGAAGGTTGTCAATTCATGGAATTGGGTACCAGTTCTTGATTGTGATTTTGTTTAGGTCCATGTAATCAATGCAGAGTAATCCCATATTTATTCTTCGTGAGTACAATTGGGCTCCCACGGGGTGAGAAGATGGGTCAGATATTCCCATTTTGAAACAACTCTTGGATCTGACGCTTGATTTCCTCATTTTCCATCAGAGAGCGGTGATAGAATGTCCCATTGGGTAGAGGTTTACCATGGGTTAGATTGATTGAATGCTTGACCTGATAGTGCAATGATACCCTGATGGGTGAGGAGAAGATGTCTTTGTATTCTTCCACGATATTTTCCACCTTCTTTTGCTACATGGAGAGACCCTATGTAGAGGCCATGGATGTGGCTATGAACTTCTATTCACTTTGAGAGTGAATCATGAAGAAGACAAATTTCCCAATCTGAGAAACGACCTTCCTGCATCGCTCAATAGAGATCAAAGAAATGGTGGTAGGTGGAGATACTGTTGGTATCCTATACAATTGTCTACCCAAAGTAATAATAACACTGCGAGGTCTAGAATCATATACAACATGTTGTTTCCACAAGTATGGTTGGAATAAAATAACATCACAAACTTCAAGGGGGGAAATATCACACAATACCTCATCCTTGAAGGGATTGATGTCGTAGGGAAGACAATATTGTTGGTTGACGCAAAGATCTCTTCCTTGGTGGAGCCACCCGATGGTGTAGGGTTGTGGGTATGGTGTCGTCGACAAGTTCAACCACTTGAAGAGATCTGTTGAGATCAGGTTCTTTTGACTTCTGTCATTGACAATGGAATGAAATAGAGCACCCTTCACCCACATCTGCAATTGAAAAAGGCATTCACCTTACTTCGGTTCTTCTGGTTCACTTGGATGGACCTTGGTGGTAGCGATAGTGGCACTGGGTTATGTATCAATGATCCACTTCCCCTTGCTTGGATTTGATTCAGAGTTGAAACTTGCCTCTAACTCTGAGGATCTCAGCTTGACCACCAACAAATGCTTCGAGAGACATTCATCGGTCTTATGTCAAGGGATTTTATGGAATTCACACCACTTCCCATTGTCTTTCTTCATTTTCTCATTATCGTTCTTTGTTTGCGGCTTGGACTGGTTATCCTTAGGGGGTCCATACCTTCTTTGTCCTTTGTTCTATGGGTTTGGGTTGCATTTTCCCTGCTTTTGCTGTGAGGAATTTGTAGATCCAAGCTCTCACTTCTTCTTTTTAAATTTCTTCTCGATTTTGATAGCATATTGATAAGTTGCACCCAATGATGAGATGTCCAGAAACTCCATTTCTGTTTGGATGTATCTATGCAGAAAACTTGGTGCACAAGGTATGGAATATATTTATGAACTACGGTACTGTATGGTCCATTTCTCGTCGCAATGTGGTCCATTTTGTATATTGTTCATCGTAGCTTCCAACAAGGTAGTATTGTTCCTTAATAGTATCCCTGAAAAAATCCCAAGTGGGTGCAATTGAAAATATTGCAAATTCCTCAGTGTCCTTTTGTACACAGTAAGTCTCCCACCAATCCTTGACATGGGGGACAACCTTAACGAGTGAAAAGGTAATATTTTCTCTATTGGAAAAATTATGGACCGAAAAATACCCTTCTTGTAGATTCAACCATTTATCTACAATATTCTCATCTATCTAGCCTTCAAATAAGGGGATATAAAAATTGAGTTGTACCTTGAATGGGGTAGCGCCTCCAAAGTGGTCACTTAATGAAGATGTGTTTCCTGTTGGAAGCCATTAAAGGATATGTGCAAAGTTATCTAGCATCTCGTCCCTTTGTCAGGCGAGGGCTTCCTCGAGCAACAATTTAAAGGATCTCATGTTCCATCGTCTCTCTTTTCTTCCACCATGGGAGGTTGTCATGATCAGCAGGCACGATATTGGAAGGGCTCAACTACTTTGAGTCCCAACTCATTGTACCTTGATCTCGTTGGGGACATGAACAGAGGAACAAATAAAGAGAAGATCACTCTGATACTACTGATCCAGATTTATAAATTGAAGGAAATGAAATACAGATGTATGGAAAATAAACACACACATATACAATAAACTTGATTTCTATTAATAAATATAACTTGTTGAAACTGTAAAAGTGCAGACTGAAACAAAATTTCTCAAATGGTGGCAGCTTATCTCTGAGAAGAGATGCAACGTCTATGCTCATTCGCAAGAATATGAGTACAAATGAGGCTCCAAAGTCCCTTTTACCATAAAACATCCAAAACCCTACCCCTGGAAGATGAAATTTCAAAAGGTTTGTGGGCCCCAATGGGGGTAGTTGATACGTCAACTTCTCGAGGGCATAACTTTTTCATACGATCTTCGTTTTGGGCACTCAATACACCATTGTAAAGGTATACCCGAGGAGTAAATATTATACTTGGCCTAGCATCTACCTCAAACTATATGTTAGGCACTGCTGAGCCTAAAAAACATCGTTTAGGGCCTCAAAACGACCCCAGAATTTTGGAACCCAAAAAACTGTAAAAAAATGCCAAAATGGAAACTATTGTTTGATCCAGTGGAATACGTGGGTGGGCACTGATATCCACCTGTATCACACAACATTTAAATTCTCCTATGCCATCAACGTTAGTTTGATGTATGTAAAATCCATGTCTTCACTAAATAAAAGCATGCACCCCCATTTTTTGATGAAGTCTGTTTGGATGCACATGTATAGACTCTCCTTGACAAGCTTCTCCCAATAAGTTGCAAAATTGCCATTTTTATACCCAATATCCACCTTATGCTTCATTCCAGCCCATGTTTTGAACCAAGAAGATAAAATCCCTTGGTTGGGCACTACTAAATTTCACTGCTCTAATGGGATAGTCACATGTATTGCTAATGCCACTAGGGAAGTAAGCATATCAAAACTAGGTCTCATGCATGTGTGCATCTATGATCATTTGGCCTTGTTCCCAAGTTGTTTCAATTGAGAGCATATCCAAGGTGCATTGTCCCTTGGATGAATTAAGCATAACCCAAAGATTTACAATATTATAGGTCATTTTCACTTAATGATCATTGCTTTCCTCGATCACAATGCCTTTGCCTCCTCACTTGGTGACATGCTTCTCATACAGGGTCTCTAAACCTATTTTACTACTACACTTGTTTCTTTAGAAGTTATATATGATGACATCCCCAACCATGGACAAGCCATTCAAATCACGGATGATCTCCTCTATGATTTTAATATCTGTCTTCAACCAAATATTTCCACCATGGATTATACACAACAAGAATTTTGTGCATCATGCCACATCACAAAGGTCCTCAAAGGTGGGTATTCAAGTAGATTCATGATTGTATTTTCTACTAGCATGTGGAGTGATTTCTTCACCATGTAGTGCATGACTTTGATCCCACCCTTGGAATAATCAATGTACTACGCCCTTTGGAGGTTCGAAAAGATGGCTTCATTGGTGAAGTTGTGGTCAATTACCTTGATATTATTTATCTATGGTTTAGTTTCACCTATTGGCATAACCCTCTAGTCTCATGGAAGGGTGACTATGGTTGACATGAATTTCTTAGCCTTCATATTGGTTTTTCACATTGCCTTGTTGCATTGGTGACCTTTGCATTTGTAGACAAGGGTTACCTTTTCTTTTCCAACCTAATCTTCAACAATATCTAGACTCTTAGTAAGAGGAAATTCTCTTTGGAATATTTCAAAAATATCAAGTCGAATGTTAATTTCTTCTAAGTCTCACAAATACATATGCTTAATGCCATAAATGTACTTGGTGAGCCCCTTCAAAGGCCAAATCACTTGCATGAATTCAAAATCTTCCAATTAAATACACATATTAAGTTTCCCCTTTCAAATGTATGTAGATTTTGTCAGGGAATATATGTCATATTGGTTGTCCATCAATTATTTGTGTTCTTTATTCTCACCTTTATGTCACCATCATCATGTTTTGACTACCAACCTAACAAGTGATAGATTGTATCACCACAAATTGTTTATGGTGCATCTACTACTTCTATCTTACCCCTCACTGCAACTCATCCTCGATGCAACCTCCACTATTCCTAAACATATAGCCACTTGTATACCCTTTACCTTGGGACTATGTCTCATTCCATCCTCGTAGATCCGCCTTCAGTTTTCGTGGTTATTAAATTCTAGAATTTGTGTGCCAATATATGCTATCACCATAATACAATGACCTCCCCTACTCTTCTCACCAACTACAAGGGTATCCTTAGTCTCCCTTTGATTTCATTTCTCTTTGGTCCCAAAATTTGGTGTTTCAAGGTGGGGCAACACCACCCTCCCCCCCCCCCACCGCACCAACCATAAGGGTGCATTATGCCCTAAA
>JASDQU010739919.1:169750-190294 GCA_032191745.1 Picea mariana
AGAGAGGAAAGGAACAAGGTTAGTTACGTATGCCTGATTAGGATTTAGAACCATGGAGTACCCTCCGGGGGCAGTGTTCAGGCCATGAGTGTTCTCAAGGGCGAAGCCCAAGGATGGAGAGGCCATTACCCGCCTCCCATTACCCGCCTTCCTTCCATTACCCGCCCCATTCCCGGACCTTCCCATGGCCTTACCTAGGAACTTAGGCCTTACCTTGGGAATATGTGGAAGTCTAAGAAATCAGTGCAATGGAATTAGAAGAAGTGCCAAGGATGTTCCCATTTCATCACAACTATTACACAGATACATTGTATATACATTAGTTTAGAACCTGAAAGAAAAATGAAGAAATACTAACGAAATCCTAAAACTTGCGTCAACCAAATTTGGTACTCTGAAAGAAAATTAGGGTTTATGGTTTACATGATGAAGTGATGATGGAATAAAGTGGGTGTGTCACTCAAATTTGTATCCAAAAACCCTCCCATATCATGCATGCCAATAGTCTATCCGTGATAAATTTCAGTGCATACATAAACTGTTTGAAAAAATTTCAACATTGGCCCCATTCACAGGTCCCTGTTGTCGCTGTCTAGTCCTCGTGCAATTTTTGTTCCTCGCTCATCGTTCCTCATTCCTCATTCCTTAACCATCATTTATTCCCCAAGATCCATTATTTTTCTACAAAATTACATACTAATGGCATAAAATTATCGACGAATTTTTTTCTTCGATACTATAGCAAATTCGTCGCAAGATTGTTTACATTCGTCTCTCTTGCGACGATACTAAATGATGCTTGGGTTCATTTCATATTTGGTTTATCAACTTGAAATCTCAATTTGATACTTTGCAAGCTGGCTGGACCTTCATTCAAATACAAATATGAAACTTGGAATCATTAACATATCTACTAGAACATATGAAAAATAGTTGGGTTTATGGTTTACATGATGAATTGATGATGGAAGAAAGTGGGTGTGTCAGTCACATTTGAGTCCAGAAACCCTCCCATATCGTTAAGGCATGTGAATAGTCTATCCATCTCAAATTTCAATGCATACAGATACAGTTTCAAAACATTTCGACGTTGGCCCCATTCACATGTCACTGTTGCCTGCCTCTAGTATCTTGATGGTGTTGATTAAGAAATCAATGAAATAGAGGGATTTTTCATCACAACTATGACACAGATACATTGTATATACAATAATGTAGAACCTGAACATAAAATAAAGAAAGACCTACGAAAGCCTAAAACTTGCGTCAACCAAATTGGGTACTCTGAAAGAAAATTAGGGTTTATGGTTTACATGATGAAGTGATGATGGAATAAAGTGGGCATGTCACTCAAATTTGAGTCCAGAAAACCTCCCATATCATTAAGGCATGCCAATAGTCTATCCATGACACATTCCAGTGCATACAAAAACTGTTTGAAAAAATTTCAATGTTGGCCCCATTCGTAGGTCGCTGCTGTCAGTGTCTAGTCCTTGTGCAATTTTCATTCCTCGCTCATCGTTCCTTGACCATGGTGTAGTCCCTAAGATCCTTTATTTTTGTACAAAAATATATACTAATGGCATAAAATTCTCAACGAACTTTCTTCGTCGATAGTATAGCAAATTCATCGCAAGATTATTTACATTCGTCTCTCTTGCGACGATATCAAATGATGTTTGGATTCATTTCATATTTGGTTTATCAAATTGAAATCTCAAATTGATACTTTGCAAGATAGATGGACCTTCATTCAAATATAAATATGAAACTTGGAATCATTAACATATCTACTAGAACATATGAAAAATAGTTGGGTTTATGGTTTACATGATGAATTGATGATGGAAGAAAGTGGGTGTGTTAGTCAAATTTGAGTCCAGAAACCCTCCCGCATGCGAATATTCTATCCAGGTCAAATTGCAATGCATACAGATACAGTTTGAAAACATTTCAATGATGGCCCCATTCACATGTCATTATTGCCCGACTCTAGTATCTTGATGGTCTTGATTAAGAAATCAACGAAATAGAGGGATTTTTCATCACAACTATGACACAGATACATTGTATATGCATTAATGTAGAACCTGAAATCAAAATGAAGAAAGACCGATGAAAGCCTAAAACTTGCGTCAACCAAATTGGGTAATCTGAAAGAAAAATAGGGTTTATGGTTTACATGATGAAGTGATGATGGAATAAAGTGGGCGTGTCACTCAAATTTGAGTCCATAAACCCTCCTATATATTTAATTCATTCCAATAGTCTATCCATGAAAAATTTCAATGCGTACAAAAACTATTTGAAAAACCTTCAACGTTGGCCTCATTCATAGGTCCCTGTTGTTGGTGTCTAGTCTTCATGCAATTTTCATTCCTTTCTCATCATTCCTCATTCCCCATTCCTTAACCATGGTGTAGTCCCCAATATCCATTATTTTTGTACAAAATTACATACTAATGGCATAAAATTATCGATGAACTTTTTTCGTCGATAGTATAGAAAATTCATTACAGGATTATTTGTATTTGTCTCTCTTGCGACGATATCAAATTATGATTGGATTCATTTCATATTTGGTTTATCAAATTGAAATCTCAATTTGATACTTTTCAACCTAGCTAGAACTTTATTCAAATACAAATATGAAACTTGGAATCATTAACATATCTACTAGAACATATGAAAAGTAGTTGGTTTTATGGTTTACATGATCAATTGATGATGGAATAAAGTGGGTGTGTCAGTCAAATTTGAGTCCAGAAACCCTCCCATATCGTTAAGGCATGAAAATAGTCTATCCAGGTCAAATTGCAATGCATACAGATACAGTTTGAAAATATTTCGACGTTGGCCCCATTCACATGTCACTGTTGCCCACCTCTAGTATCTTGATGGTGTTGATTAAGAAATCATATAAATAGAGATATTTTTCATCACAATTGTGATGTAGATACATTTTATATACATTAATGTAGAACTTGAAAGAAAAATGAAGAAAGACCGACGAAAGCCTAAAACTTGCGTCAACCAAATTGGGTACTTTGAAAGAAAATTAGGGTTTATGGTTTACATGATGAAGTGATTATGGAATAAAGTGGGTGTGTCACTCAAATTTGAGTCCAGATAGCCTCCCATATCATTAAGTCATTCCAATAGTCTATCCATGACAAATTTCAGTACATACAAAAACTGTTTGAAAAAATTTCAACGTTGGCCCCATTCGCAGGTCCCTACAGTCGGTGTTTAGTCCCCGTGCAATTTTCGTTCCTTGCTCATCATTATTCATTCCTCATTCCTTTACCATGGTGTATTCCCAAAGATCCATTATTTTTGTACAAACTTACATACTAATGTCATAAAATTATCGACGAACGCTTTTTGTCGATAGTATAGAAAATTCGTCGCAAGATTATTTACATTCATCTCTCTTGCGATGATATCAAATGATGCTTGGATTCATTTAATATTTGGTTTATCAACTTGAAATATCAATTTGATACTTTGCAAGCTAGTTGGACCTTTAGTCAAATACAAATATGAAACTTTGAATCATTAACATATCTACTAGAACATATGAAAAATAGTTGGGTTTATGGTTTACATGATGAATTGACGATGGAAGAAAGTGGGTGTGTCAGTCAAATTTGAGTCCAAAAACCCTCCCATATCACCAAGGCATGAAAATATTCTATCCAGGGCAAATTCCAATGCATACAGATACAGTTTGAAAACATTTTGACGTTGGCCCCATTCACATGCCACTGTTTCTCGGNTAAAACTTGCGTCAACCAAATTGGGTACTCTGAAAGAAAATTAGGGTTTATGGTTTACATGATGAAGTGATGATGGAATAAAGTGGGTGTATCACTCAAATTTGAGTCTATAAACCCTCCCATATCATTAATGCATGCCAATAGTCTATCCATGACAAATTTCAGTGCATACAAAAACTGTTTGAAAAACTTTCAACGTTGGCCCCATTCGCAGGTCCCTACTGTCGGTGTAAGAAGATTCAAATAGGTAACAATATTGATGGAATCGTATACGATAATGATGGTATAAAAATGAAAGAGATTCTCTTAGTTTCAAGAATAATTTATCCTCTACTTAACAAGGCCAACCACGTGAAGGTGGAATCTCACATGGCCCCTCCCCTCCCCCTCACATCAGTCTCAATTGATCCCCAAAACCCAATCTATAAAATATAAAATAATCAAAAGCAACATCCTATTAAAATTCATGCATAGAAACTACAAAAACAAAAATTAATGAAGTTACATGAAATTATGTGTTTCTAAATGATATTTTTAGTCTACCACGTACTTTACTATATTGACAACTATTTTTCAAGTTTCAAATAATAATTAAACAACATGTAACCTAGGATATAAAAACGTCGCATAAAACTTAAAAACATGTAATTAACCCATGACATTAAAAGTAATTTATTTTAAGAGAATAATTCATACAAATTAAAATATTATATAGTCACATACCTAATCCAACATCAACATCTATGTAATCATCCTTATTCTCTATCTTGATCTTCTTCATTGAACTCAACATCTGTATCATCATCTGGTTGTGAAACGATGTTGAAAGGATTGATGATATCACCTTCATCATCACTTTCATTTTCGAGCATATTTTCATTGACATCATCATCATGAATTGCAATATTGTCTCCTATGCCTAGATCATGATCTTCTTCGTCTTTTTCATCTGTCGAGCCTCAATGATCTTCCGGCTCTGCCTTATATTTTGTCGCATTATCTTCTTCATCCTCAATATAATATTCTTCTTGTAAATGAGTATACTTAATTGGCATTCCTCTTGGATCATATCTAACAACAAATGACCAATCCTTTTCAGCTAGAACATTTGAGTAAAAGGCCTATTCACGTTGGCTTGGAAAAACATAGTGATCATGTCCTTTTTCAAACATCGTTGTTTTAATCATTGGAAATCTGTTGGCATGTTGAATATCAGTTCCTTCTTCATCACGTTCATGCATTCATAACCTATACGATTTCACATCAAACAATACTAATTTGAAGGAATTAAAGTCACACTCAAGTATATCGTTTAAATACCCATAATATCTATTTTCAGATTCTCGAGGATGTCTGTCACAACTAGAGGAAACATTAGTAACCTGGAATATTATAGTTATCCCACTATCATAAGTTTTCCTTGTTTCATCCAATTGTTTGATGCAAAATTTACGACCATTGCACCACATAGCCTTGTGGTGTTTCAACTGCAATATGTCAGATATGTAAAAGATGCATTGTAAATTAATAAATTAACATATATTTATATAACTTCGAAAGTATCTGAAAAATACAATACACATGTAGCCACATTAGTATAATATAAAATAACTGAATAAAATGGGTGAAATTGCTTAGCTGTCCATCTTTCAAACCATATTCTAGATCATTTTCCCTCTACATAACATTGGCATCTCCGTTACTAACCAATTCAGACAGTCGTTGCCATGATAACCTAACTCCATTATGTTGTTTACATCTTTCAATCCATACATTCATCCAGTCAAGATTGTTTGCAATGTATAAATGCAATGCATCCCACTCTAGAGAAACTGAATCATAAAAACATAATTCACCAATATTGAATATTAGTTATAATGTACAATATGCAGGTAATTATAAATATTTATAATTTTTGAAATAAATTATATTAATATATTAATGAGTATGATCATATATACACAAAAACGAAACTTTATATGTATTAATAATATAAATTTTCACAATTATTAATATATTACCTCTCATTTTTTTCACTCTACCTTTCCCCAACAGATGCTCCTGATCTTCAAATTTTTTGATGGAGTTCACATCCCAACTGCAATCCACTGTATGCATAGTTGGCACTGCTAATTTAGGAAGATACTGACTAATATACACCATGGATTGATATACCATATATCCCTCCACCATAGAACCCTCAGGATGTGTTCCTTGTCTAACCAACGCCTTCAATGATTTCAAGTGCCTCTCCACCATCCACATTGACCTTGTGTGAATAGGTCCACAAATTTCACTTTCCTAAACTTGGTGTATGACGTAGTGTTGTTGTGCATTGAAAAATGTAGGAGGTATATACTTTTTCATTTCACACATTAGATGAGGAATTTCTCTCTTCCAATACTTTATATCATCTTCATGGATTTCTTCAATGACAACCATCTACATGAGATTGTGACATAAGAAAATAACATGTTTCAACATAACATAATACAATATATTACATTACATTGCAAGTAAAGCACGTGTCATTAAGTACAACAATAATTTAAAAGAACATTTTGCATATAAATCACAACTACGTCTTACCTCATGTATTTTCCAAGATCATATATAACTTGTTTAACATTGTTGTCGAAGTCGTTTGGGAGAGATAGTAGTAGAACATACTGTAACAACAAAATGAATCGTTATTTGTTTCGACCAAAGTAGACAAGCAAAAATAAAGAAAATAAAAGATCTATAAGGCCAATATATATAAATATATATAACAAAATTATTACCTTAATGAAGGTATGCCAATCATGTGTTTTTAATCCACCAAATTCACCTTTCTTCATTAAGATATTTTTTGTGTTTGAAGAAAAACCCATGGGAAATTTTATTATTTGAATGACCTCTTTTACATCATTTCTTTGTTTCTCTGATAATAACCATGGAAGGTTATTTCGGTCTAGTACTCCATCTCATCTATTTGAATATCGGATCACACTTCACATTGTATGATTGGCTTCCTGAATCTCATTACAAATTTTGACAATTTTTTCTTTGTCCCTCCTACCATCTATGATTTGCCATAACGTTTCAGTCACATTCTTCCCGATATGCATTTTATCAAACAAATGAGCTATTTTTAGCTCCTCATAGTAGGGAAACCTCATGAATTGAGCGGGATAAGATTTCATTCCTCGTGGAAGCCCATTATTAATACCTTCATGAAGCANTGATTTCTATTATATTCCAACCTCCATAGGTGAGGTGTCATTCTTCGTGGTTTTAAACCAGTCTCTTCTTTCCCATTAAAAAGATGTTTTTCAGTAGTACGATACCTATGGTTCTTAGGAAGAAGGTGAATATACTCATCAAACACCATATTTCCTAAAATTTTGGAATGATGATACTTCATCTTAGGGCCACAAATTGGACATGCAAATTTACCCTTTGTTTGAAGACCTACAACAAATGGATTAATGTCAATTATACGATGACTAGATTATTTAAAAAGTAAACATGCACCATGATAACATTAAAATATTATATAGTATTAAAGAGAAATATTATAATGCTTATACATACCAAAAAAATGTGTTAGTCCAGGGGCATCATGAATTGTCCATAAAAGTGTTCCACAAAATCTAAATTTCTTTTCCCGGATTGGTTTACATATGTCATACATTGTGATGCCAACCCATAACTTTAGTATCTCGTCGATAAGAGGCTCAATATATACATTCATATCTTTAACTTGGTACTTACCTAATTGTTTGAAATTACATATAATTACTAAAGGAATGATATCATGTAATATATATAATTAAATAAATAAACAAAAGATATTATGCAAAAATTGAAACAACTGAAAATGTTAAATTCAAAAAATTAATGTAAACAAATACCTGGAACAATCATTGTCAACATTATGTGCTCCCTCTTTATTGACATCCAAGGAGGAATGTTATTGTTGATAACAAAAATAGGCCACACTGACTAAATAGACCTAAGCTCTCTGAATGGATTAACACTGTCAGCTACCAATGAAATCCTAACATTATGAGGTTCATCTTTGAAATCTGCCCATTTTTCCTCAATTTCCCTAAATGGAGAACCATCGGTAGGCATTTGAAGAACACCATCTCCACTTATGTTACATGCATGGTAATCCATAAATTGTGCTATGCTTTCACTCCTAAACAATCACTGCAAACATGGAATTATGGGAATATGACAAAGAACCTTTTGAGGCACCCTTTTTGTTACTTGATCGGTTCGATATCTACTGATAAGACATTGCGGACATTCGATTTTCGAAGCATGTTGTCCATAATATATAATATGGTGATTAGGACATGCATCTATAGTTTTATAATCCATTCCAATGTCTTTCATAATGGCATGCAAACCTCGATATTTGCGAGGTAAAATATTTGACGATGGTAACAAAAATTCACTTAACAATCTACAACATAACAAACAACTAGTTAATGTAAGAATATTAATCATAAAAATTGCATTCTTATTTTACACATTAATTAACACTAAAAAAAAATAGAAAAAAATCAACATTTATGTATAATATGAGATGAAACATATTACATACCTTAGTATCTGTGTCATACAAGTGTTTGACAAATTATTCATAACGTTTAAGTTCACTAGAAGCAATGTAGCAGAGATAATATTTTCTCTTGATCCTTCATAAAGTCGTTTATTTTCCTTTTGTAATAGATGTTCATCATAAATACCAACATTTTCCCCATCCTCATCCAGATGCGAAAACAAATTTTGGATCATTTGATTTGTCCCATCATCTTCTGCCATGAAGACTCTCAGTGTAGGAACAAGTCTATGTTGTGACAATGATAATGATAGGCTCGTCGCAGTAGGGGAGCGCAATAGAAAATTCGGGTGTGACAAAAAACTCTAAGGATGAAAAGATGACCATGAGAGGACTTGTCGCTCGACGTACTAACTTGTGGAAAACTCTGACAGGTTCTGAACCATGATTTAAGATGGAAAAAACACAGTAATCTTGACTGACTAGGTTTGTGACATAGTTGATGACAATCAACTTTCCCACAATGCAAAAACTCAGGGTTTATAGGAAAAATCACAGACAACGCATAAAATCGGATGGTAAAAGAGAAACACGTAGAATGAATGGAATTTATAACTAAATGGGAAAGGGATGGAATCATGATAGACGACACTGAATCCATGTTGACAAGAATTTTTGAAGCAAGTTGAATATTTTCGTAGCACACTCGTGTGACAGGTATAGTTAATAGTGTGAAAAGTACAAATGATAAGAGTTGCAGAGTATGCGTGATATGTGCATCATGATTTCTTATCCTTTCTGAATTCATAATGAGGTGATGATGGTCATTATATCTGTCGATGTGACCCTTACTCTAACAAATTTCCTAGACCTCTGGCACGTAAAATCCCTCTTTCTGACAGGACCCGACCTTTTGGGAAAAGACCTTCACAATTTACACGTGTTTGATTATGACGCCCTTTCCCGACCCCAAGGGTCCAACCAGTCACTTGCTAACTTCAACCCATTCGTTCTTCAATATATGATCCAAATTTATGCAGGAACACAACAAAATACACAAATAACCATGAATACAAAGATATAGTGGAAATAACACTTCATTTCATTAATATCAAAGAACTGAAATTTGTTTATAGACATAATAGAAATAAACTCACTAAGGCATTGGTAGTTTATATCTGAGAAGAGATGTGGTGGATATAGGTCTCTGAACTTTGTGTTACAATGATGCTCGAAGGCCTATATGTTATTGAGAAACAATTGAAACCCTAAACATACAAAAACCTAACCCTAGGAGATGAAACTCCAGAATATGGGCCCTGTCGGGGTAAATTGCTACATCAATTTCCCGGGGGTCGTAACTTTTGCATATTATCTTCATTTGATGCATATTATACATTGTTAGAAAGATATATCCGAGGAATACAACTAATGACAATGAATATATTGGTTCTGAATAGACTAATATTCATAGACTGGTTGATGCCCAAAAATTATCGTTTAGGGCCTCAAAACGACTCAAGAAGTTCAGGATCCGAAAAACTGCAAAAAATAGTAAATTGTGCTACAATTAAGGAAACTAAAAAACTAAAAGAAACAATGGTGTGGGACCAAGTGGAATAGGCGGTTGGCCACTAATATCCACCTAGATCATTCCTCCCCCCTTAGGAAGCAATGGTCCCCATTGTGTTGAGTTCCTCCATGAGATGTGCAAACTTCCACTGAACTTGGTCCCTCGTGAGCCACTTGCTCTGGTGAAGGAGTTGGCCTGCTTTGACAACTTGATATAGTTGGATCCTCTAGTGGCAGGTCTTCTGGATCTGTGTGTCCATAATCCTATTAGTTGTGTCTTCTTCCATGTAGTATGGTTTTAACTCTATTGGTGTGAGTTGTTTTTCCATGTCGGATGTGTCGAGTAGAGGTGGAAAGTAAGGCCGAAGGTGGTCCACATTGAACACTGGGTGCAGACCAAGGAATGGTGGGACACTAAGCTTGAAGGTATTGTCCCCTACAGCCTTTGTGATGGTGTATGGACCATATCGGATTGGTTGAATCTTGCGGTGGGGTCCAACGAGACACTCCTTCTACAAATGTAGCCACACTTTGTCGCCCACCTAGAATTTTTGTTGTGCCTGATGTTGATCATGTCACTACTTGTACTTAGCATTGGCTCTATTCAATATGTCATGAACCTATTGCAGAATGTGTTGAATTCTCTCAATGAATTTGTTCACCTTGGCATCTTCAGACTAGACATGAGCCGAATAAGCTTGAGTAGTTGCAAATGGTATGGATACGTCAATGGGACATTGTGGCTGGAATCCCAAGCCCACCTGAAAGGGGATATGATTGGTTGAATTGTGTAGCACCCAGTTATAGCTATGTTGTACAGAGGGAAGGCTCTCATCCCATGTGCATGGATTCTTTTTTTTTTACAAGCTTAAAATGTGTACAATCATCCTGTTGACGACCTCTATCTGGCCATCAGTTTGGGGATGGAAAGTGCTGGAATTGGTGAGCTTGGTGTCCAACATTGACCAAAGGCTGGACCAAAATGTACTAAGGAACCTGTTGTCCCTATATAAGATGATAGACTGGTGGATCCCAAAGTGTACCCACACTCGTTCAAAGAAGAGTTTAGAAGTGGCTTCTGCTGTGATATTCTTCTTGCAAGCCTCCAAAATGTCCATCTTTGAGAATCTGTCGACGACCACGCAAACACAGTTGTTTCCATGCTTAGTAGAAGGAAGTCTTGACATGTAATCCATGGATATGTATTCCCAAGGTCGAATAGGGGTAGGAAATGAAGTATAGAGGCCTTGCTTCTTGATGATCAGTTTGGCAATGGCACAGCCAGTACAAGATCTTATCTATTTCCCGACATCCTGTCAAAGTTTTGGCCAATAGAAATAATTCTGCAGTACTTTCATTGCTTTCTCAACCCTATAATGCCCAACGACCCGACTATAGTGCGCTTCTCAAATCATCTTGTCACACTCACTTGTAGGAACACAAAGGTGTCCCATGTGACATAGTAGACTATCCTAGAGGTGAAAATTTGGAACTCGGTTACCCTCCAAGAGAGTCTTGTATGTGTGGCCGAAATATGGATCTCTCTTATAAAGACGCGACCAATCAGAAGTCTCATTCCCACAAGAGTTGAGCACGTTGTTTATCACCATGATTGGTGGTCGACTAAGGCAGTCTGCAACATTATGGGTATTTCCCTTCTTGTACTTGATGTTCAAATGAAACTATTGCATATATGTTGACCACTTTTGATGGCGATCATTTTTGAGACTTCCCTTGTGTCTGTATGAACTGCAGGGGTCGGTGGTTTGTGTGGATGATCGTTTCCTTCCCCAAAATGTAATTCTTCCATTGTCAGCAAGCCTGCACAATGGAATACATTTCTTTGTCATAAGTGGGATATTTTCGGACTGTGTCGGACAATGTCACATTGTGATATGCCACTGGATGCCCCTGTTGAGTAAGAACTTCCCCAATAGCATAGTCAGAGGCATCTGTCTTGATCTCAAATGGTTGTTGCAATTCTGGTAATGTGAGCACTGGGGAATAAAAGAGGTGATGTTTCGATTCTACAAACACCTTATGTTGAGATTCCGACCAAAATAATTTTTCTTTTTCTCCCCCCTTGGTGACTTGACTCAAGGGCCAAGTGATATGAGAGAATCCCAACACGAACCTGCGGTAGAAATTAGCAAGACCCAGAAAGCTACAAAGCTCTGTTAGAGTGGTCGGGGCTGGCCAATCCCGAATGACTTGGATCTTGGTTGGATCCACATGCACCCCACACTCATCAATAATGTATCCCAGATACTAAACTTGGGTCATGAAAAAATTTCAATTCTCCAAATTGGTACACAGCCTGTGTTTCCGTAGTGTTTGGAGGACCTGTCAGATGTGGTGGAGGTGCTCTTCCCAAGTTTGGCTGAAGATTAGTATTTCATCCAAGTACACTACTACAAATGAGTTGTTGAATGGCCACAAGATTTCATCCATTAGCCTCATTAAGGTTGCAGGAGTATTCATCAACCCAAAATGCATGACCAACCATTCGAAAAGGCCATCCTTGGCTTTGAAGGAAGTCTTCCACACATCAGATAGTTCAATTGGTACCTGGTGATACCCTTACTTCAAGTTGATCTTGCTAAAAAATTTCCCCCCTTTGAGTTGGTCCAGAAGGTCATCAATCTGTGGGATGAAGCATCTATTCTGGACAGTGATCTTGTTCAGTGCTCCATAGTCAATACAAAGTCTCCAAGTCCCATCCTTTGTTTTCACCAACATGATTAGGCTCCCACAAGGCGATGAAATTATCCAGATGTGACCTTTCTGCAGCAGATCCTGAATCTGCCTCTTGATTTCATCATTCTCCAGAATAGAGCGTCAATAGATCGTTCCATTGGGAAGCTACGGACTTGGGGTCAAATCGATGGGTTGCTTGACTTGACAATGCAGAGGTGCCCCTGCGGGTGAGGTGAAGATGTCCCGGTACTCCTCGAAAACCTTTTCCATTTGTTTTTGTCATGTGGAGGAGCCCTGTTTGGAGGTCGTGCGCATAGTATTCATCTTTCTCTAAGGGCGGATCACCTGGAAAACAAATTTCTTGGTTTTGGAAATGAGCTTACTACATTATTTTGCAGTAACCAAAGACATAGAGGTAGGCGGTGGTACCTCTGGTATCATGTACAACTTGTTTCCCAAGGTAAAAATAACAACGTGAGGCCGGGACTCATACACAACATGTCGCTTCCACAAGTATGGTTGGACAAATAATACATCACAAACATAAAGAGGAGCAATGTCACATAACACCTCATCGGTGAAGGGCTTGATGTTGTAGGGAAGGAGACACTAATGGCTGACACAGAGATCACGTCCTTGGTGAAGCCACTCGATGGTGTACGACTGTGGGTGTGTTGTGGTCAGAAATACCAACCGCTTCACGAGCTCTACTGAAATGAGTTTCTTTTGGCTCCCACTGTCGACAATGAATTGTAGTGAAGAACCCTATACCCACATATGGGAGTGGAAGAGATACTCCTCCTCCTCTGAATCTTCCAGTTCTTCCTTTTGGATCTTCGTGGTGGAAACAGTGGCATTGGGCTCTGCATTGATAATCTTCTTCCCTCTGTCATTCCCCTTCCCAGGTTTTAATTCAGTGTCATAGCATGTATATGATTCAGAAGCCCTCATCTCGGCCACTAGTGACTGTTTGGCCCAAGACTCACTTGTGTTGTGAGTGGAGCTCTTATGGAACTCACACCACATTCCCATGTCCTTCTTCGGCTTCGTGGTGTTGCTCTTTTCTTGCATCTTTGGCAAGTTGTCTTGAGATGCCATGCCTTGCCTTTGTCCTTTGTTCTACGGTTTGGGGGCACCTTTCACTTGCTTTTGATTCATAGATCCAAATTCTTGCTTCTTCTGTTTTAATTTCTACTCAATCTTTGCAGCATACCGACATGTCGTCCCAAGCGAGGAAATAACGAGGAACTCCATTTCCTCCTGAATGTATCTGTGTAGACAACTGTGGTACTTCAATACCAAATATTTCTATAAATCTTTAATACCCAACTTTGTGGGTAGGGTATGGAATATATTTGTCAGCTCATGCACATCTCAATCCCATTGTTGTCACAACGTAGTCCATTGTATGTACTTGTCCTCATAGCTCCCCACGGGATAATATTTTTCCTTGATGGCATCTTAGAAATAATTTCAAGTGGGTATGATCAAGAATATAGAGGGTTCCTCCTCGTCCTTTTTCTCACAGTAGTTTTCCCACCAATCCTTGACATGGGGGGTGGCTTCGAGCAATGAAAAAATAATACTCTCCCGGTCGGAAAAGTCATGAACCGAGAAATATCCTTATAATAAATTCAACCATATATCTACAATTTTTGCATCTATTTGGCCATCAAGTATGAGAATTTCAAAGTTTACTTGTACCTTAAAGGGGGTTGCGCCTCCAGAGTGGTTGCTAGATGCAGATGCGCCACCAGTGGGCAATCGTTGAAGGATCTGGACGAAATTATCCATCATCGTGTTCCTTTGTTTTTCAAGGGCCTCCTTGAGCAATATTTTGATAGGATCTCCTGCTCCCTCATCTTTATTTTCATCCCCCGTGGTCATTCCTCAGGGTTTGTGATGTTTATATTGCAAAGGTTCAACTAGATCAAGCCCTAACTCCTTATACCCTGACCCCGTTGGGGACATGCAAAGAAGGATCGAGAAAGAGAAAACCACTCTGATACCACTGATCCAAATTTATGTAGGAACGTAATAGAATACACAAATAACCATGAATACAAATATGCAGGGGAAATAACACTTCATTTCATTAATATCAAAGAATTGAAATTTGTTTACAGATAGATTAGAAATCAACTCGCTAGGGCGCTGGTAGCTTATCTCTGAGAAGAGATGTGGTGGCTACAGGCCTCTAGACTCTGTGTTACAATGAGGCTCGAATTCCTATATGTTATTAAGAAACAATGGAAACCCTAAACATCCAAAAACCTAACCCTAGGAGATGAAACACCATAATATGGGCCTCGTCGAGGTAAATTGGTACATAAATTTCTTGGGGTCATAACTTTTGCATACTATCTCCGTTTGACGCATATGATAGATATTTAGAAAGATCTATCTGAGGACTACAACTGTGGGTAACAAATATCATGGTTTAGAACAAAACAATATTCGTCGACCGGTTGATGCCCAAAAAACGTCGTTTAGGGCCTCAAAATGGCTCCGAAAATTCAGGACTCAAAAAACTGCCAAAAATAGTAAATTGTGCTACAATTCAGAAAACTGAAAACGTGAAAGAAGCAATGGTGGGTGTCCAAGTGGAATAGGCGGGTGGCCACCAATATCCTCCTATATTAGTACATGACCTCACACGCTTTGACACATGGACCATGACTCATCTAGGACTGACTCTAACTTAAAAAATGACGGTGCTAACAAGAACCATAACAAGAGATAGATCTAGAAGAGACTACTCCAATTATGTCTTGTCATGCATTGCTCAATATCAGTACTTCACAAACCCTCAAGATACATGGATACATCAAAAAGAAAAAGGTAAAATTATTGAGTAATTCTGGTAGTACCCATAATTTCATTAATTACAAATTAGCAAAAGATCTCAATTTCTTTTTATATCCTACACCAGAGTTTCAAGGAATGATTACAGATGGAGGTACCATAAATTATTCTAGGAAGTGCCATAGTATTAATATCAACATGGGGGATAACTTTTTGGATAGTCCCTTGATTTCCATCCAAATGGTTGGTTCTAATGTTGTATTAGGGGTCCAATGGTTACAATCATTGGGAATAGTGGCCCTTAATTTGAAGATCTCTTCATGATATTTTCCTCATACGACAAGGAAATTGAGCTTAGAGGTATCCAAGGGAAACCCTCTAAGGTGATAAGCTTTAATATCTTGAAAAAATTACTCAAAATGGGACACCATAGTGTAATTTCACAATTGTGCTCACTTGATATTCAAAAATATATATCCTCTACTCAATTAGATATTCAAACAGTTATCAACAATCATTCCAAGATATTTGGTGAAATTCCTAAGGGTATTCTAACTTCTTGATATCATGACAATGTTGTTCATTTGCAACCAAACAGTGTACCACCTAACATTAGGCCTTACAAGTATCTATATGAACAAAATAGTGGGATTGAGCATATGATCCAAGAAATGTTAGAGGAAGACATCATTCAAACTAGCCAAAGTTCTTTTTCTTCACCAGTGGTGATTGTTACAAAAAAAATGGTTCATGATGTATGTGTCTAGGTTATAGTCAACTCAACAAAATGACCATCATAGATAAGTTTCCTACTCCTATCATTGAAGAATTATTAGATGAATTCATGGAGAAAAATTATTTACTAAGTTGGATATTTTTTTGGGATATCATCAAATCAAAATGAGGGAGGAAGGAATTCCCAAAACAACTTTTAAAATAAATGAAGTTCATTATCAGATTTTGGTTATGACATTTGGACTTACTATCCCAATGTCATAACTTCAAATTCCTTTAAATGATCATATATAGAAAACATAAATGATTACGAAGACAAAAAATCCATTCAACAAATAGGAGAAAACATCACCAACAGTTAACACGCAGGAATCCTATGGAATGTCCTTTTTACTACTGGTAAATCTCTTGAGAAATATTACAGTGCTTACAGCTTGCTTGGGTGCAAAGATCAATCCTCAGTACTTAGAAATTTGAAGTATATATAGAAATGATTACAATCAATTATGTCATTAATGATCAGGACATGGAAAAATCTCAGTCTAACTAACTAGATAACATAATACAAAATTGTAGGAACTGATAATGATCTGTCGGATTTTTCATTCTAATTTTGGGGAAGGCAGTTGGGGAGTCATCCGCTTGACTTTGATTGCCCCACATGTTGACGTGTACGTCCAACTCATATTCTACTCAATCAATTCACATAGTTCTTCCCATCTCTGTTGATTGGGAATGGTGACTTTTAGTAGCTTGCGGTACACTTCATCCATTTCTGTGTATTTTGCGAAAGTTGGCTGGATGATGAAGATATGCTTGATTTCATGCTAGATGCTGAGGTCCAGTTGCAGAGTATCTAAAAATTATTTACCTGTGATGCTACCCTGTATCCCTGAAAACTTGGAGTTATCCTTTTCCACCGTGGTGATTTTTTGCTTGTAATCAGAGAGTGTCATCAACTTGTCATTCAGAACCAGTAAACCAGGAAGACCTTTCTTTTGCAAAACATCAATCTTGCTGAAAAATATATGAACTCCGATATCCATGTTCTGGTCTTTCTCCTCCAATTGCAACATCAATCCTCTTTTGGTTAGAACCCTCTTGACCTCGAGGATATTCTTTGTTATATCCTCGATCTTCAGGTTTTCCAACTCTTCTTTGGTTTTCAAATTAAGAAACCTGATGATTTTATTTGATTTTGTGGGCATTTCTCCCAGCTCTCCCTTTATCATGTCGATAGCATGCCTTCTCCTCGACACCAATTCATGTTGTTCAAACATTATTTGCACCATGGGCCAAATTTCATTTATGGATTTTGAGATATCCATCCAAATGTTCTCTTTGGCTTCTGCCAATGTTTCTCCCACAATTGTTTTCTTCTGTAGTTGTTGTATCTCCTGATTTAGTTTTTTTGATGTGCATCTCTCTGTATTGTAACTGGCTTGGAAATAATCTTTTAGCATCTAGATATTCTCTATCTCCTGTTCCAATCTTTTGATTCTCATTCCTTGTAAAGTCATCTTTTCCATTGATGTTGATAAAGATTCAGATGTCCCTGGAACTGTCACTGGGGTAGATGATGAAAGTTCTGCAGTGGTGGTGGCTGATGTTGTCACTGCGCTAACTTATGTGAGGGGAACTGCACTTAAAGGGATGACCTCCATACGATTTTTCTGTTCTTTTTCCTTTACTAGTTTTTCCAGCTCTGCCTCCATCTCTTTTATCTGTGCATTCTTTTCCATGATCAATTTTAGCATCTCCTCTTTTTTACCCTCCATCTCTTCCATCTCTTTGGTTTGTGAATATTCAGTAGCTAACAGTTTTAATTGCTTCCTCAAAGAGGCTATGTCAGCATTCTTTTTCTTCAGTTGTTCTTCAAGTACTTTCACATTTGAGGGGTCATACCCAATTTTAAGTACCATCTCTTCCAAAGACTTGATCCTATTATATTTTGCAAAAGATGACACCTTTTCCAGCTTTAGTTGAGTCTGAACATTGTTCAGAGAAACTTGTAATTTTGCAGCAGTTGTGGAAGCACTGGCCAATGTTGAGAAAACCATTTCTCTAGTCTATCTCTGCAAATCCATCTGATCAGTTGGATGTACCTACTTGGCATCAAACTTCAGTGTTGACCTTTTGTAATCAATGATTTCCTTTGGATGAGGCATCTGTGCCTGTAAGAACTCCATGTGCATTCTCCCTCTTTTTGTATCAAAATAAGAGAGCAACCTATGATGTGCTATGGAGGTCTGCCTCCAGAACTGAGCATAGGTGTTGCTTGTCAGCATCTCATTTTTCTTCTTGATTAAATCATATTTCTCAAACATACTCAGTTTTGCAGACTCTTGTGATGGTTGGGTGGTCAAAGTGGTATCATTTTTCTTCTTTGAGGAAGAAGTAGACATCATTTGTTGGCTACCTGAGAAATATGGTGAAATATTTCCCCAGACTATTGTGGTAGACTGGGTCTCTTCCTCTCCAAACCTATAAGTTGTGTGACTGGTTTTGGACCTTTTCTTGTACACCTAGAATTCCTCAGCTGAGACTTTAGTAATCGGAGGGGAGGTGTCCTTTCTAGGCCTTTTATCCTTTGGTATCTGTGGAGTAATGGTCTGTGAAATAATGGTTGGAGGAGATTGTTGTTCAGCTTCCAGAGTGTTCACCTCCCACCTTATGTGATTCACATATTTCTTGATCTCGGATTTGGGCACATGCGAATCTAGGGAACTTTTATTTCTCAATATCATTTCTGCAATGATTCCACATGGATCATAGTGCCAAGGGAAAATGATACCAAACTTCATTTCCTTTAGTAGCTTGTTTGCCTCTTCCCCAATAGCTCGACTGTTAGAGATAAAGGATCCTATCTGCCCTTTAATTCTCAACTGTTGTTGATTATTCAAAGTTACAAAATGTATGTCATCTAAATTGATCATTTTGTTGATGTATTCCAAGGCAAATATCCTTACAGGTACATATCTTGGAAGTTTATAAGGAACCAACTCACATCCATAAATTCTGATTTCCATGTGATTCTAATACATATATCAGTCTCCAGTCTTGGCGAGGTCCGAGAGGTGTATAATTCTTTGGATCTCCTCATTTATCCTCGGTTCTTTTCTACCCCTGAGAATTCTTACCACTAGGTGGTAAAACTGCTCAATGAATTTCTTAAAATTAAACTCTGTTGAGTTTTTCCTCAACAGTGAAGTCCAAGAGGTGACAGGCTATGGTCTGTCATCCTCCTCAAGTTTTTGCATGGGAAACAAGAACTTATCTTCTTCAAAGAACATGAACATGTAAGCCAGTATTGAAGAATATTGGAACATGTCCTCTGTGGGAAATCTGAAAAGTTGCTCATGTATGTTCTCGGCTAGAAAATTTTTGTAATCGAACTGAGTGGTGACTTTCTCTTCAGGAGAAAATATGGATAAGAAACCAAGAATTGGCTCATCCACCCATTCGTCTAAGTAATATTTGAGCAAACAACACAAGGATGAAATGACTTGGTTAACTTTTTCTAAAAACATGGAAGAATGGTAGGGGGGATTTTTTTTAGGGAGTTGGGCATTCTGTGGGAGGAAAAACTCGAAAATATGTGCTATCTAGGGAAAATACAGATTCTTGTACATTTCATTTAGAACTTCAAGGGTGAAAGGAGAGGGGGATTCAGCTCTGGGGATTTTCAGCATCTGGTCAATGGCCTCGGGTGTGATAGTGGAAAGGGTCTCTCCAGAAGATGAAACAATGGCTCTCTCATTGAGGAGATAATGCACCTAGCACTTGAGGGAGAATTCAAGAAAATGGTGAATTTGGGGAAAGAGATACAGAGGGAGATTGGACTCTCAGAGTTCAATCTCGTCACTTTGATCCAGGAAGGTGTCCCTAAACCATGATCACAATTTTAAAAAATCAAATTCGCATCTGGTCTCTAAGATCAGGTAGTCTTTGTCAGCTAACAGAATCTGGTCGAGGTTGAAAAGAGGTGAGAGGAATGGATTTTCCTTGACCTCTGATTTCTTAGACTTTGGTGCCATCAACTCAAGTGGTACCTGCAACTGAAACAAAAACGTTAGCGAGTGATTGAATTTATCTCAGTTACTAGATGACAATGGAGGGTGAAAGAGATTCTGGTATGTGGAGAAAATGTGAACAATGCGATAATGGTTGAAATGGGATTAAATTTGGTCAAACGAGTATCTGTTGGGCACGGGGAATAGGTCAGAAAGCTAATGGCTATGTTAGCCTATATTAATTGGCCAACGGATAACAAAGGATGGGTGACGGTTGTGCAAGGATGATCTGGAAAGTGGTGATTGGAGGGTAGGTTAAAAAGGGATCTGACATATGATGGGTAAGTGGGGAGAATATGTTGGCAAAGTGATGGGACAAGGCTTGTAA
>JASDQU010739919.1:190628-210900 GCA_032191745.1 Picea mariana
TTAGATAAAGGGGGGTCTAACATAATGGATTTGTGCCATGTTAGGATGGGGTCCGCCAGGAAAATCTGCCATATCAGACCCCCCCGCTAAAGGTAGAACGGTTGGGGGGTCCAGAATTTCTTGTCGGCTGTAGATTTGAGAGATGCATGCTCAGCCATTGATCTCATCACACCCTTTAATCATGGAGAAAGCAACATATTACTTTGCAAAAACTTAGGATAGCACGTATTTTGTTGGTTTTAGTGCCATTACCTCTCATTTTGGTCACCAAGGGGTTAGAAAACATCATTCAAACATCTAAATCAAGAATCTCGACCATCATTAGGATTGTTTTATTGAAATAAAACCAATTAACCTATGTTATAACCTACCAACCAAACACATTTAGCCCAGATTAAACTGTTGGGCTAAGAATTTACTCTACCCTGGGGCTATTTGATTAAGTTTAGGCAGTTTGATCAAATTTATTCACTAGCTAACCTATCTACTTGGCTAAGATTAAGCAGTTTAGCCAAGCCTTATTCACTAAGCCTATCAACATAAATTCAAAAAGACTTAACCACGATTAAACTATATGGATAAGTCATCATTATGGCATGGGGATATATCATTTTTCTTTTATGCCCTCTTTTGTCTTTTTCTTTTCTTTTATTTTTAATATTTTTTCTTTTCTTTTCTTTTTAATCTTTTCTTTTCTTTTCTTTTTAATCTTTTTCTTTTTTTTTTCTTTTTAATCTTTTTCTTTTCTTTTCATCTTTTTTCTTTTCTCTTGAAAATAATTTGCAGAACGAAATATTATTTACAACCAAATTACACCAAGAATGAAAATTTTCTAGTCACCAGTTGATCCTATGAATCATAGGGTTATAACAGTGGCTCCACCTAGGGATGGTTCTCTCCTTACAAGGTGCCAAGAACCTGTTTCTTGATGTCTGTAAAGATTTACTCCATTGCTTATCTCTGCTATCTGATTTTTGTTTATTTTGAGAACTTGGTGGCACTGGTTAGTGGCTCAGGGCCTTCTTTGTGGGATTCAACCATCTGATCAATAACACCTGCACACAAAATGAATGTAAAAGAATGGTATGTATAGTGGAAATGGATTTATGAGATTCTCTATTAGGGTGGAAAGTAATGCTTCATCATCCTGTCGTTCAAAGGTCCACTTGGCAGGTCTGCTCCATCTCTGTTTTTGAGCAAAAATGTGTTATTTTCTTTGACTGGTTGAATGATGTAAGGGCCTTTCCATAAGCTATCAAACTTTCCATGTTTACCCTTATCGTCATTCCTGGAATCCCATTTCAGCAATAAATCAACCAACTCAAAATCGTCTTCTTTAGTTCTTCTATCAAAAATGTTTTTGATGTTTTCCTGGATAACCTGAGTCTTGTTGTATACTTCTTCCCTGGATTGCATTAAGTGAATCATTTAATTTATTCTCCTTTGGACATCATTTGGCTCTGCTTGCACTTCTTGCACTAGTTTCATAACAAGGACTCCCAAGGAAATGGGAGAAATTGCTTCAATACCATACACCAATTGGTACAAAGACATGCCAATTGATCTTTTGGTTCTTATTATGTCAGCCCAGAGCGCAAAAACCAACTTATTATGCCATGATTTCTTATTTTCTTGTAATTTTTTCCTGAGGATGTTCACCAAAATTTTATTCAAGGACTCAGCTAGCCCATTTCCCTGAGGGTAATAAGCTGCAGAGTGTCCTAAAGTAATGTGGTAATGTCTACAAAACTCTATAAGATTTTTGGATCTGAAGGTCATTGCGTTATCAGTTATAATTTTTCTAGGACATCCAAAACGAGACAAGATGTTATTTTCCAAAAATTTAATGATAACAAAGTCAGGATCTTACCTCCATAGTACAGGTTCAATCCAATTTGTGAAATAATTCATGGCAGTGAGAATCCACCTGTGTTGACCCGAAGAAGGAGGGTGTATCTCTCCAATAAAATATAGGCCCCACTGTTGGAAAGAAGATTCAACTGAAATGGGTTTCATGGGCAAAGACAGGAGATTCTTTTTACCTTAGAAAACTTGGCATTTATGGCATGAGATGACTTTTTGATGTACGTTAGCGAACAATGTGGGCCAATAGAAACCAACTCTCAGAATCTTGTTAGTTGTGGTCTTCCAACTCAGATGCCCACCACAACCTCCTTCATAGAAATCCTGAAAAACCTTGTCATCTTTGTCTTTTAACAAGAAATTAAGCAAGATACCACCAGGATCTTTCCAATAAAGATTATCTTCTAGAATAAAAAAATTCAATGCTTTCAGTTTAATGAATCTGGCTTTGGTCTTAGTCAAACCAGGAGGAGGTTGTAAGTTATGAAGTACAAAAATGAGGTTTGCATACCAAGGAGAGTTTAAGAATACCTCCTTTACATTTGGAGTCGCCTTCTCTTCCGGCTTGTCAACTACAGCCAAAAAATTAATGTCTAGATCATGAAACATAGATTCAGCCATTAGCTCGGCTAAACCTTGAACTTTGATCAGATTAGTGGGTTTTATTTCAATGTCATATTCCAGAATAACCGCAATTCATTTTCCTCTCCTACCATTTGGATTATCCTAAGTCAGGATATCCTTTACCACTGCATTTGGAACATATGCAAATGTGTGAGAATAAAGAATATAGACTCTGAAATATTTTGTGGCCTTTACCAGGGAAAAATCTTGTTTCTCCATTATGTTGTAGTTCAACGCAACATCTCTCAAATATTTGCTTAAAAATACTATGGGTTGTCCGTACCCTTCACTATTTTTCTGCAATAGTGTTGTTGTGATGGTGTGTTCAGATGCAAAAGAGAAAAGGTAAAAGTCTTTGGTGTAATCTGGACTGATCAAAACTAGGGCTTGGGTGAGTGCATGTTTCACTTGTTCAAATTACTGTTTGGACTCGATGTTCCATCTGGTTTTGGTTTCTTTTTTCAACATATTAATGATATTCCTAAGAAGTTCAGCCAAGTTGGGTATGAATCTTCTTAGGAAGTTTATTTTTCCAATGAATGATTGTAATTCTTTGATGTTCCTAGGGTGTTCCACTTTATGTCTTCTATTCTTCTGGGATCTATTTTAATTCCATCTTTAGATATTATGTGTCCCAACAACTTGCCTTGCTCTAAACTGAAAAGGGTTTTCTTTGGATTTAATGAAATACCAAACTTTCTACACTTCTCAAACACATGTCTGAGGTGCTGCAAGTGTTCCTCATCATATTTGGAGTATACAATCACATCATCCAGATATATGACTATAAATCTTCCAAGTTTGTCCACAAAAGAAATATTCATTTCTCTTTGGAAATTGGCACTACCGTTCATCAAGCCAATGGGAATCATCACATACATGAAGGTTCCCCGAGGTGTGGTAAAGGTTGTGTTCTCTTGATCATTTGGGTGAACAAGAACTTGGTTATAATGTGAGAAACCGTCTAGTAAGGAGATCCTATTGGCCCCAACTACCTTTTGTAAGATATGGTCCATTTTAGGCAAAGGGTAATTGTCTTTGAGGGAGACTTTGTTCAGATTTATGAAATCTATGCAAAGTATGATTTGACCAATTTTCTTCCTAGTAGGAACTAGGTTAGAAACCTATTTGGAAAATCTCAAGGGGACTATAATTTTTTCATGATACATTTTTTTTACTTCTTTTTCTATGAGGGGAAGAAACCTTGGATTGATTCTCCTAAGATTTTTCCTGGAAGGTTTGTGTTATTCTTTTATTGGGATTCAATGTTGTATGATACCTGTGTCATAAGATTTTAAGTCATCATAACCCCAAGCAAACACATCTACATATTCCTTAAATAGTTCAATGTATTTGCATTTTCGCTCGGGGGGTAGAGACTTGGAATTTTTTATCATCTTGGGTTTTTCTTCTATTCCTATGTTGCATTCTTTCACCTCTTTACCACTAGCTTCAATTTTTTATTTTTTCGCTACGTCATTAAAATAGAACAAGTCTTCTAGTGGAACTAGACCTCTAGGTAACACATTATTTTTCAACTGTAAAATACCATAATCTACCTCGTTTTCTTTCATTTCATCCGAGTCTACTCTATTTACACTACCATTTTCAAACATAGATTTATTTACATCATCGTCGTCATTCTCTAAATCTATATTTGTACATTCAAAATCATTCTTACAATGTAGATGAATCATTCTTTGGTTTGTGAATCTTCAGTAGCTGACAATTTTAATTGTTTCCTCAAAGAGGCTATGTCAGCGTTCTTTTTATTCAATAGTTATACAACTACTTTCACGTTTGAGGGGTTATACCCAATTTTAAGTACCATCTCTTCCAAAGACTTGATCCTATTATCTTTTGCAAAAGATGACACCTTTTCCAGCTTTAGTTGAGCCTGAACATTGTTCAGAGAAACCTGTAATTTTGCAATAGTTGTGGAAGCATTGGCCAATGTTGAGAAAACCATTTCTCCAATCTGTCTATGCAAATCCATCTGATCAGATGGATGTACCTGCTTGGCATCAAACTCCAGTGTTGACCTTTTGTAATCAATGATTTCCTTTGGATGAGGCACCTGTGCTTGTAAGAACTCCATGTGCATTCTCCCTCTTTCTGTATCAAAAGAAGAGAGCAACCTATATTGTGTTGTGGAGGTTTTCTTCCATAACTGAGCAAAGGTGATGCTTGCCAGCATCTCATTTTTCTTCTTGATTAAATCATATTTCTCAAATATACTTAGTTTTGCGGACTCTTGTGATGGTTGGGTGGTCAAAGTGGTATCATTTTGCTTCTTTGAGGAAGAAGTAGACATCATTTGTTGGCTGACTGAGAAAGATGGTGAAAGCTCTCCCTGGACTACTATGGTAGATTGGGTCTCTTCCTCTCTAGACCTATCAGTTGTGTGACTATTTTTGGGCCTTTTCTTGTACACCTGGAATCCCTCACCTGAGACTTCAATAATCAAAGGGGAGGCATCCTTTCTAGTCCTTTTCTCCTTTGGTATATGTGGAGTAATGGTCTGTGAAATAATGGCTAGAGGAGATTGTTGTCCAGCATCTTTCAGAGTGTTCACCTCCCACTCTGTTTGATTCACATATTTCTTGATCTCAGGTTTGGGCACATATTTCTCGATCTCAGGTTTGATTCACATATTTCTCAATCTCATTTCTGCAATTATCCCACATGGATCATAGTGCCAAGGTAAAATGATACCAAACTTCATTTCCTTTAGTAGCTTGTTTGCCTCTTCTCCGACAGCTCGACTGTTACATATAAAGGATCCTATCTACCCTTTAATTCTCAACTGTTGTTTCTTCTTCAAATTTACAAAATGTATGTTGTTTTAATTGATCATTTGCCTGATGTATTCCAAGACAAATATCCTTATAGGTACATATCTTGGAAGTTTATAAGGAGCCAACTCACATCCATAAATTCTGATTTCCATGTGATTCTGATACAGATACCAGTCTCCATTCTTGGAGAGGTAATTATTTGGATCTCCTCATTTATCCTCGGTTCTTGTCTACCACTGAGCATGCTTACCACTGGCTGGTAAAAATGTTCAATGAATTGCTTAAAATTAAACTCTGGGGAGTTTTTCCTCAGTAGCGAAGTCCAAGAGGTGACAGGTTGTGGTCTGCAGTCCTGTTCCAGTTTCTACATGTAAAAGAAGAACTTATCTGCTTGAAAGAACATGAACTTGTAAGCCAGTATTGAAGAATATCGGAACATGCCCTCTGTGGGAAATCTGAAAAGTTGTTGATGTATGTTCTTGGCTAGAAAACTGTTGTAGTCGAACTGAGTGGTGGCTTTCTCTTCGATAGAAAATATGGACAAGAAACCCAGAATTGGCTCGTCAACCCATTTTTCTGAGTAATATATGAGAAAACAACACAAGGATGAAATGACTTGGTTTCCTTTTTATGAAAACATGGAAGAATGGTAGGGGGGATTTTTCTTGTGGAATTGGGCATACTGTGGGAGGAAAAATTTGAAAATCTGCGCTCTCTAGAGAAAAGCCAGATTCTGGTTCATTTTAGTTAGAACTTCAAGGGTGAAAGGAGAGGGGGATTCAGACCTAGGGATTTTCATCATCTGGTCAATGGCTTTGGGTCTGATGGTGAAAATTTTCTCTCTAGAAGATGAAACAATGGATCTCTGATCAGGGAGATAATGCGCTTGACACTTAAGGGAGAATTCAGGAAAATGATGAATTTGGGGAAAGATATATAGAGGGAGATTGGACTCCCAGAGTCCAATCTCGTCACTTTAATCCAGGAAGGTGTCCCTGAACCATGAATGCAATTTGACAAAATCGAATTTGCATTTGGTCTCTGAGATTAGGTAGTCTTTGTCAGCTAACGAAATCTGGTCGAGGTTGACAGGAGGTGGGAGAAATGGATTTTCCTCAACCTCTGATTTCTTATACTTTGGTGCCATCAACTCAACTGGTACCTGCAACTAAAAACAAAAATGTTAGTGGGCGATTGACTTTATCTCGGTTACTGGATGACAATGGTGGGTGAAAGAGATTCTAGTATGCAGAGAAAATGTGAACAGTGCGATAATGGTGGAAACAGGATTAAATTTGGGCAAACGAGTATCCGTTGAGTGCAGGGAATAGGTCAGCAAGCTAACAGCTATGTTAGAATGTATTAATTGGCCAACGGGTAACAAAGGATGGGTGATGGGTGTGCCAGGATGATGTGGAAAGTGGTGATTGGAGGGTAGGTGAAAAAGGGATCTGACGTATGATGGGTAAGTGGGGAGAATATGTCGGGGAAGTGATGGGACAAGGTTTGTAAGGGGAGGTAGTGGAGTGTGACATCACGAGATGATGAGTTAGTGGAGTGTGATGTCATGAGGCAGCGATGGTATAGGAAGGCTCGTATGGTGGTATTTCAGAGGAGGGGTAGGAAGTAAATGATTTAGAGTGAGGGGGGTCTCACGTAATGAATTTGTGCCACATTAGGATGGGGCCTGCCAGGAAAAATTGCCATATCAGATCCCCCCCCACCGTTAAAGGTAGAACAGTCGGGGGGGTCAGGAATTTCTTGTCGGACGTAGATTTGAGCACTACATGCTCACCCATTGATCTCAGTGCACCCTTTAATCATGGAGCGCGTAGCATATTACTTTGCAAAAACTTAGGGTAGTTCATATTTTGTGGGTTTTAGCACCATTCCCTCTCATTTTGGTCACCAAGGGATTAGAAAACATCATTCAAATATCAAAACCAAGAATCTCGACCATCATTAGGATTTTTTTATTGAAATAAAACCAATTAACCTATGTTCTATTCTACCAACCTAACACATTTATCCCATATTAAACTGTTGGGCTAAGAATTTAGTCTACCCTAGGGCTACATGATCAAGTTTAGGCAGTTTGATCAAATTTTTCACTAGCTAACCTATATACTTGGCTAAGATTAAACAGTTTATCCAAGCCTTATTCACTAAGCCTATCAACATAAATTCAAAAAGACTTAACCATGATTAAACTGTATGGATAAGTCATCATTATTGCATGGGGCTATATCATTTTTCTTTTATGCCCTCTTTTGTCTTTTTCTTTTCTTTTCTTTTTAATCTTTTTGTTTTCTTTTTAATCTTTTTCTTTTCTTTTCTTTTTAATCTTTTTCTTTTCTTTTCATCTTTTTTCTTTTCTCTTGAAAATAATTTGTAGAATGAAATATTATTTACAACCAAATTACACCAAGAGTGAAAATTTTCCAGTCACTAGTTGATCCTATGAATCATAGGGTTATAACAGGCTTTCCCTAAGTTTATTAGTTATTATCCAGTCTCCTAAAGTTTAGGGTAGAATATTCTCTTCAGTTTTCACTTCAGTTTGATCAGTTGAGTGGAGTTTAGATGCTACAATGGGATTATCACCATGCAACATTGGGATCATCACCAACTAATGCACATTTTCCTTGGGATCATCACCATACTATCAGATTACTCATGATTCCCTGATCTCCTCCTCACTTCACTCTATTTCAGTCAGTTAACTAAAGACTAATAGACTAGTTAACTCAGTTAGGTGGCAGTTCACTCCCGTAACTTCCTGAGAAACTAGAATAGGTGGCATTTTACTTCCATAAATGTTGGTTTGTGTCAATATCACTCTATACCACCACTATGACACATTTTATTCTCCTTCATTACACATTGGTTTTGTTATACAGAGTATATCACGTGTAAATTATCATTCATTCTTTTTGGTTAATGAGAATTCTTCCATTCTTTCTCTCCTGCTTCTCTTTTCTTCTATTTTCTCTGCAATTGTGTATGTCAATTTTAAAGTTATATCTATTCTGTGCAGGTTCAAAAAATTTACATGGTATCATATCCGACACACTACTAGGGAAAATACACACAAAATTATTTTTGCAGGTACCGAATATTGAAGACAATAGAAAAAAGGAAATTCCAAAATAATTCATTCTTACACCTTACAACTTCTTTGTATGGAAGGAGAAGATGATAATGCATATTCGAAGCACAAGATTGTACATGTTAACCATGGACATAAATGTAGAACCAACATCATCCATAGAAAAATACAAGTATCCAAATTGAATGGATGAAGCATTGAGAACAATTTGTTGTCTCATTTCTCCTAAACTCCTCTTTCATGTATACTCCTGTAAAACCCCCAATGAATCCTAGGCCACCATTGAATGGATTTTTTCAAATGGGATAATATGAGGGGACACATGACCGAGGTGGAATTTCTCACATTGGATCCAACAATCTTCGACAATCTCTAAGATTTCTTTACCAAATAGAAGGATTTGTTTTCGCAACTCAAGTCTTGCAGGGTCGATAAATCTAAGGAGGAGAAACAAATGGTTCTCACCATTCACTACAAACTTGGTCTAGAATATGCAGTGTTTGTATCCACATTTCATTCAGTTATATTTTCATCTCGATCCACCTGGAAGATTCCCTCTCTTGAGGACCTTATCGAGTCTCTAACACAAGAACAGAAGAAGCTCCCCAACATGGGAAAAATAAAAGGCCCAAAGGTGCATGCACTTACTATGCAATATGCAAATGATCATCAATATAAAAAATATAAATACAAATAAAAAATTAAATCACATGCAAATCTGAAGAAGGAAGGGTACTCAAAACCCTTCAACGATGCCTCCGGATCGAAAGATGGAAAGGGAGGAAAAGGGAAGAAATGCACTTACTACCATAAAGGATTCCATACAAAATCCGCATGTATGTAGAAAAAAATAGATCAAATGGACCAAATACTTCATCAAAACAAACTTGGAGATTGTATCCCTGAGGGTGCTAAGAATAAAAAGCCAGAAGATGAGAATCCAAAGAAAGTCAATTCTAGTCATGCTTTGATTGCCATTAACTCCTCTCATGATTCTTGGATCATAGATTTAGGTGCATCACACCACATGGATTCCATAAAATAAGTATATTTTTCATTGGATGCATGAAAAGTTCCTCCTATTCTAATGGGGGGAAACTCTCCAGTGAAGGTCACCGACAAAGGAAGGACTGAACTCACAAACAAAAGCTTCAAGAATTTGTTGCAGGTTCCCAAACTTTCTGTCAATCTTCTCTCTGTGTATTAAATGACTATCTCTGAAACCAGAAAGAGATTCATATTCACACCTAATACAATGGATATCTATGACATGAAAACCAATTCTAGGGTTTCTACTGATGAGGTAAATCATCGATCTAGACTCTACACTTTTTTCTATATTTATTGAACCAGATTCGATGTTACTTCTTACCCATGCTGATGAAAGCAGTAGGATATGGCACAAAAGGTTTGGGAATTTAAATTTCATATATATGAAAAAAATTAGAAAGTAGGAAATGGTTGATGGTCTACCCAACATCCACTTCTCCAAAGGAATTTGTGAGGGATGTGTTTCTGGAAAACACCCTCAAGAGAAATTCAACAAAGGAAAGATTGATAGGGCTTCCTCTCCTTTAGATCTGATCCATAGTGACCTCATGGGCCTTTTTTTGAATCCATCAATCAGTAAATAAAGGTACATGCTCATTTTTTTTGTTGATTTCTCATGTTTGACATGGATTTTCTTTCTTAGGAAAAATCAGAGGTCTTTTAACACCTCAAAGATTTCAAAGACCTTGTTGAGACACAATCAAGAAAGAAAATCAAGTTCCTATAAACATATAACGGGGGAGAGTATGTCAACCATGAGATATAAAATATTTTTCATGAGGTAGGGATTCAGTTGCAACACATAGTTACCTATACTCCACAGCAAAATGGAGTTGTTGAGCGGAAAAATAGATCTCTAAAAGAGATGGCATATTGCATGCTACAAGAAAAGTCACTTCCATAGATATTATGGTATGAAGCACTTAATTTTGAAACCTACATCCAAAACAGATCTCCCCATAGATATGTCAAGGATATGACCCCTTACGAGGCTTGGAGTGGCCTCAAACCAAAAGTGACCCACTTCCACATTTTGGTTCACGTGAATGGGCCAAGATTCCCTTTGAGAAGAGGAAGGCACTTGATCCATAGAGAACAGAGTGTATCTTTGTTGGATACCCCGATGGTGTGAAGGGATACAAATTCATTGATCTTTCCTTGGACTGGCTCATCATTGAGCATAGTGTTCAATTTAAGGAAAGTGTCTTGCATGTACCTCAACAGTTGCATGTAGACACCTTTGTTCTTTCACCTGTCAGAGATGATGAGCATGCACATGCTAACTCTTCTTCAGAAGAGATTCCTTACTCATAGTATTGAGATGATCCAGATACAGAGTCAATATAGTAAGATGTAGAGTTAGTACATGAAAATGCAGATTTAGAGCCAGGGTCGAGGCTAAAGTGGGCCCAAACTACTCTTCAGGATGTAGGGGATATTTTTAAGGATCCTCAATATGATTTCTAGGAGCCTCCTATTGCACTCAGTGAAATTGAATTGTTTCTAACTAGTCATCTTTTCTTGGTTCAGTCTTCAGATCCACAATCTTATGGCAAGGCTGCTGGAAATCCATTTTGGGAATCCACCATGTAGAAGGACTACAACTCCTTCCTCAAGAACCAGAATTGGGATCTGGTTCCCATTCCTTTAGGAAGGAAACTTGTCAGTTTCATATGGTTCTACAGGACCAAGAGCATAGAAGATGGACATATTAGCATATACAAATCCAGGCTAGTTTCCAAAGGATTTCAACAGGTGAATGAAATTGAATATGATGAGACCTTTTCTCTAGTAGAGAATATCGATTACATATGTTTGGGACTTTCTATTGCAGCAACCAAGGGATGGGAAGTCCATTAGATAGACGTGGAGAGTGAATTTCTTCATGGAGATCTCTCCGAGGAGATCTATATGGAGTAGCCCCATGGATTTATGCAGTATTCATATTTGGTCTATCGACTGAAGAAGTCTCTTTATGGCCTCAAGAAAGCTTTGAGGGCATGCTATTCCAATATGTAATCCTACCTGTTGTCACATAAATTTGCACGTTGTAAATCCGACCTGAATTTTTGCATGCTCAGGACAACTGATTCACTTCTACTCCTAGTTTTGTATGTGTATGATTTGTTGATCATTGGTTTCTCATCTTCAATGATTGTTGCAGTAAATAGGATTCTACATGATAGGTTATTTATGATGGACATGGGTCCACTACACTTCTTCCTTGGACTCGAGATCAGTCAAGATGCATCAGGAATCAAACTGTCTCAGGACAAGTATGCACAAGATCTCCTTGAGATATTTCACATGGCAGACCACAAGTCTTCCCTGACTCCTTTCCTATCAGGAGTCGGACTTGAGGATGGCAGGGACACTCCACTGGTTGACAACACACTATACAGACAACTAGTGGGGAGCTTGTTGTATCTCACACACTCTAGACCATACCACTCATATGTAGTTGGAGTAGTCTCCAGTTCATGCAAGAGTTGCATGAGCTACATTGGAAGGCTACAAAGTGTATCCTTCAATACATACATGGCACCATCACCTTTGGTATTCACTATTCAATAGACTCTACATTGGACCTCATTGGTTTCACTAATTCTGACTAGGTTGGAGATAGCATTGATCACAAGTCCACATATGGTTACTCACCCAATCTTGGTTTCAGGTTTATCTATTGGTCAAGCAAGAAGTAGGATACTATTTCTCTATCTTCATTCAAGGAAGAGTAAAGAGGGTTAGTTAATATAACCGTTCAGGATATGTGGCTACAAAATTTTCTCACTGATTTGGGAATTCAATTTCATTGGTTGAACGTCATCTGGTGTGACAACCAGAGCACTCTGAAGTTCTCCAGAGATCCAGTTCATAGACAACGATTGAAGCACATCGATATTCACATGCACTACATCTGGGGCTTATTACATGAGGGGATCATTGACCGACAATTTTTTCCTTCAGTAGAACAGACTGCAGACATATTCACCAAGACCTTCATTGAGTGGAAGTTCCATTCATTGTGCACTCGTCTTGGAGTGGACACAATTTCCTAGCAATGGTCATTTCTTATTTTTACAAACATTGTACTTTGAGGGGGGGTTTTCCCTCTTTCCTCATTTATTTAAGTGTATTTTTTGTATTTGGGTGCCTACCATGGCCTTGTTGTTGGGACCCATTATTTATTTTCTCCATAGTGATGTTCAGGGGGGGTGTTGGAGTACTTCACACACACCTAGGATTTATTTTTCCTAAGGTTTTCCCTATGTTTATTATTCATTATCATTATCTAGTCTCCTAAATTTTAGGGTACAATATTCCTCTAGGAGAATATTCTCTTTAGTTTTCACTTCAGTTTGATCAGTTTAGTGCGGTCTAAATGCTACATTGGGATTATCACCATGCAACATTGGTATCATCACCAAATAAAGTGCATTGTCCTTGGGATCATCACCAGACTAGTGCATTACTCATGACTCCTTGATATCCTCCTCACTTCACTATGTTTTGGTCAGTTAACTGAAGATTGATAGACTAGTTAACTTAGCTAGGTGGCATTTCACTCCCATAACTGTTTGAGAGACTATACTAGGTGGAATTTTACTCCTGTAAATGATGGTGTGTGTCCAGATCACTCTAAACCACCAAACCACCACTATGGTGCATTGGATTATCTTCTAATGCACATCGGTTTAGTTATACATAGTATATCACATGTAAATTATCACTCATTATTTTTCGTTAATGAGAATTATTCCATTCTTTCTCTCCTGTTTCTCTTTTCTTCTATTTTCTTTTCAATTGTGTATGTCAATTTCCAGCTAGATCTATTTTATGCAGGCTCAACAAATTTACATAATGCACCTTCAAAATTTCAAAGACTAATGAATTTTGATTTCAAGGCCTTCCTTAGAAAATGTGTTAGTGTTTTCTGATCACATACTAATCTTCAACAAATCTTTGGAGGAGCATGTACAATGTGTTCAAAGAGTATTAAAATTATTGGAACATCAACAACTTTATGCAAAGAATTCCAAGTGTGACTTTTGGGTTCAAGAAGTGGAATATTTGGGTCATATTGTATCTCATGAAGGTGTAAAAGTGGACTCTAACAAAATTAAAGATATGAAGGAATGTCCAATTCCCCAAACCTTGAAGAAACATAAAGGATTATTAGGATTGAGAGGCTATTACAACAACAAGAATGGGTTACGAAGATGCTAGGTTATGACATTGAAATTACATACAAAAATGGAAAACATAATGGTGTTGACACTTCAAAGTAAAAATAGATCATGATAGTTTGAAGTACTTCTTGGAGAAATTTTTTTATTCAAAAGAGTAACAAGAATGGGTTACAAAAATGCTAGGTTATGACATTGAAACTATCTAAAAAAATGGAAAACATAATTTTGTGGCAAATTCCCTTTCAAGGAAAGAGGAAGAAACAAAATGTTCACTATGTGTGATTTCTATTCCACAATATGATTGGGTGGAAGACGCAAGGATAGAATGGTATCAATATCAAGAGGTGTGAAAGATAATTCAACAAATACAGGAGGACCCCAGTTCAATAGATAATTTTGTATGGAAGAATGATTTTCTATGATATCATGATCACCTATATTTATGTAATAATTCCCAAATAAAATAAAATGTCCTTATGGAATTACTCCTATAGGAAGAAATTTAGGATTCATGAAAACATACCACGGGATCAAAAAGGATTTTTTTTGGGGAAGATCTTAAAACTGAGTTTCAAAAGTTTGTGTCTGAATATTTGGTCTGCCAACAAAATACGAGAGAGAGAATCAAGATGACAGGTCTCCTACAACCATTAGCTATAATAATTCAATGTTGGGAAGACGTTTCAATGTATTTTAATACGACTTTACCCAAATACGAAAGAAAGACTGTCATCATGGTAGTTGTGGATCGACTGAAAAATTATTCCCATTTTTTCTCTCTTTCTCATCCTCTTAAAGAAAGTAAAGTAGCCAAAAAATTCAAGGAAACAATTAAAAATATACATCGAGTTCCTAAGATTATTGTAAGCGAGAGAGATCCAATTTTCACTGGAAATTTTTGGACATAACTATTTTCTTGTTTGGGTACTCAATTGGTTCACACCTCATCTTACCATTCTCAATCTGATGGGAAAACCAAGATTGCAAATAAATTTCTAGAAGGATATATTCATTTCTTTGCATATGATAAACACACACAATGAGTCAAGTGTTTGTGTAACATCCCCAGCATAATTAATGCTTATGTAGATAAAATGTGTGGCTATGGCCAAAGTGGTGCGGCATGTGAATTGTATGTCTATGTTTTAATAATAAAATGTGATGCCAACTGCTAAGGGGACATGGATAGACATGGGTGATGAATTAATCCACACGAGAGGGAGGATTTAGTAGAATTCCTAAGAGGGACCTAAGGGGGAATTACCCATGTATACTAATTCCACCCACATTCTTGAATTTTATTATGACTATGCATTAAACTCTAGTTTTTTATTGAGTGTTCCCAAATCCAGTCATTGAATGCATTTAAGAGGGTGGGTGTGATAATTCACACCCCATAGTTATTAGGAGCATTGGGGATGAGTACAATCAACTTGGGGAATTGTGTGAGTCAATAAAGAAAATTCAAAGAGAGGAAATGTGTATGGGAAACAATAATAGTTTTGGACAGAAAACTTTCATGCATGAATAGAAAGTGGAAAGCAAGAAATACAACTTAGGGCTAGAGCATCCATGGAGGGTGAATTATAGAGCATGTTGGAACATTTTTGGAGTGTATTGGATCTTAATACTAAAGAGAAAGGTTGTTAGATATGAATAGTGAACTCCTTAGTGAGTTTCACTGTAACAAGAAGTGTGTGTTGTTATTTGTTGGAAGTTTTCCCGACAAAAAGATCCCTTGAGTTTCCAACTGAGAGATTCTTGGTTTCCTATGTCAGAGAGACCCTGGAAAATGAATGGTAAATTTGATGGACTGATATGTTGGAGATACTTTACACACACCTAGAATTTATTTTTCCTACGGTTTTCCCTATGTTTATCAGTCATTATTCAGTCTCCTGTAGTTTAGGGAGAATATTCCTATAGGAGAATATTATCTCCAGTTCACACTTCAATCTGATCATTTGATTGGAGTCTATATGCCACATCAGTATCATCACCATGAAGCATTGGGATCATCACCAGATAATGCACATTGGCCTTGGAATTATCACCCGACTAGCGCATTATTCATGATTCTTAGACCTCCTCCTCACATCACTATGTTTCATTCAGTTAATTGAAGACTGAGAGACTAGTTAAATTAGACTAAGTGGTAGTTCACTCCCGTAACTTACTGAGAGACTAGACTGGGTGGAAGTTCACTCTTGTAACTGCCTGTAGAGACTAGACTAGGTGGCATTTCGCTCTCGTAACTGCCTGAGAGACTAAACTAGGTGGTAGTTTATTCCGTAACTATTGGTGTGTGTCTAGATCACTCTAGACCACCACTATGTCCCATTGTCTTCTCTTCTAGTGTGCATTAGTTGAGTTATAAAGATTATATCATGTGTAAATTATCATTCATTCATTTGGTTAATGTGAATTCTTCCATTCTTTTTCTCCTGCTTCTCTTTTCTTATATTTTCTCTACAAATTGTGTATGTCATTTTCTAGATAGATATAGTCTATGTAGGTTCAAAAATTTTACATGTTATCATAGCTGACAGACTACTAGGGAAAAGACACACCAGATTATTTTTGTAGGTACCGAAGATTGGAGACAACGAAAAAATGGAATTTCCAAAAGAATTCATTCTTACACCAAAAAATTTCTTTGCATGGAAAGAGAAGATGATAGTGCATCTTCGAGGCAGAGGATTATACATGTTAACCATGGAAATAGAGACTAAACCCACATCAGCCATAGAAAAATCCAAGTATCTAAATCGAATGGATGAAGCATTTGGAACTATTTGTAGTCTCATTTCTCATGAACTCCTCTTTCACATATCCTCCTGTAAAATACCCAATGAAGCTTGGACCACCATGTAAGTGATTTTTGGAAAATGGGATGAGATGAAGGGACACATGATCAAGGTGGAATTTCTCACTTTGGATCCACAAACATTCAACAATCTCCAATATTTATTTACCAAATATAAGGATTTGTTGTCGCAACTCAACACTTGTGGGATTGATAAATGTAAGGAGGAGAACCAAATTTTTTTCACCATTCTCTACAAACTTGGTTTGGGATAATCAGTGTTCTTATCCATATTTCATTCAGTTAGGCTCACCTCTAGAGCCACCTGGAAGATGAAATCTCTTGAGGTCTTTATTGAATCTCTGGCACAAGAGTAGAACAAGATTATCAACATGGGAAAAATCAAAGGCCCAAAGATGCATCCACTTACTATGCATGATGGAAGAAGTCATAAAAATCATGAATAGAAAGACAAATAAAAAAGGAAAGCACGTGTAAATAAAAATAAGGAAGGGTACTCAAAATCCTTCAACGATGCCTTCGGATCCAAAGGTGGAAAGGGAAGAAAAGGGTAGAAATAGACTTACTCCCATAAAGGATTCCATCCATAATTCACATGTATGCAAAAAAAAAATAGATTAAATGGCCCAAATAATTCATAAAAAAAACCTTGGAGATCGCATCCCTGAGGGTGCCAAGAAGAAGAAGCCAGAAGATCATAATCCCAAGAAAGTAAATTCTAGCCATGCTTTGATTACCATCAACTCCTCTCCTGATGCTTGTATCGTAGATTTAGGTGCATCACACCACATGGAAGCCTCAAAATAAGTCTACTCTTCATTAGACGCATGCAAAGTTCCGCCTATTCTGATGGGGGAAAACTCTCCATTCGAGGTCACCAACAAAGGAAGAATTGAACTCGCAAATGAAAGCTTTGAGAATGTGCTACATGTTCGCAAACTTTATTTCAATATTCTCTCCGTGTATCAGATGAAAAAATCCAACATCGGAAAGAGAGTCATATTCACACCCGATGCAATGGATATCTATGACATGCAAACCAATTCCAGGGTTTCTACTGGTGAGGTAAATCATCAATCTAGACTCTACACATTTTATGAATTTATTGAACCAGATTCTGCATTACTGCTTACCCATGTTGATGAAAGAAGTAGGATATGGAACAAAAGGTTAGGGAATTTAAATTTTAGATATATGCAATAGTTTATCAATCATAGAATGGTTGTTGGTCTACCCGACATCCATTTCTCCAAAGTAATTTGTGAGGGATTTGTTCTTGGAAAACACCCTCAAGAGAAATTCAACAAAGGAAAGACTTAGAAAGCTTCCTCTCATTTAGATCTTATCCATAGTGACCTCATGGGCCCTTTTCCACATCCATAAATTATTAAATCAAGGTATGTGATCATGTTTTTGATGATTTCTCACACTTCACATGGATTTTATTTCTCAGGAAAAAATAAGAGGTCTTTCAACACCTCAAATATTTCAAAGACCTTGTTGAGACATAGTTGGGAAAGAAAATCAAAGTCCTCCTAATAGATAATGGGGGAGAGTATGTCAACCATGAGATATAGAATCTTTGTCATGAGGCCAGTATTCAGTTGTAGCACATGGCTCCTTATACTCCACAGCAAAAGGGAGTTGCTGAGCGGAAAAACAGATCTCTAAAAGAGATGGCATCTTGCGTCCTACATGAAAAGTCACTGAATCCATAGATATTATGGGTTGAAGCACTTAATTGTGAAACCTACATCCAAAACAGATTTCCCCATATATTTGTCAAGGATAAGACCCCTTAGGAGGCTTGGAGTGGCCTCAAAACATAAGTGACCCACTTCCGTATTTTTGGTTCACCTGCATGGGCCAAGATTCCCTCTGAGAAGAGGAAGGCACTTCATACACATAGCACATAGTTTATCTTTGTTGGATACCTTGATGGTGTGAATGGATATATACTCATTGATATTTCCTCAGACTAACTCATCATTGAGCACAATGTCCAATTCAAGGAAAGTGTCTCGCATGTACCTCAACAGTCGCATGGAGACACTTTTTTTCTTCTACCTACCAAAGATGATGAGCATGCACATGAAGGATCTTATTCTGATGAGAGTTATGATTCATAGGATTTAGATGATTCATATATTGAGTTATTACAGCCAGATGCAGAGTCAGTGCATGAAGATGGAGTTCCAGAGCCAGAGTCAAGGCCCAAGTGGGCCAAGACTACTCTTCGAGATGCAGGGGATCTTATTGGGGATCTAGCTGATACTAGGAGGAATTGATCTGATTTTGAGGAGGATCCTCTTACACTCACTACCACTGAACCGATGCCACCAAAGCATATTTTCTTGGTTCAATCTTCATATCCATAGTCTTGTGGTGAGGATGCTCGAAATCCCTTTTGGGAATCCGTCGTGTAGGAGGAGTAAAACTCCCTCCTCGAGAACCAGATTTGAAATATGGTTCCCCTTCCTTCAGGAAGGAAACTTGTCAGGTGCAAATGGGTCTACACAACCAAGAGCATAGCAGATGGAAAATTTACCAGATATAAAGCCAATATAGTTGCCAAAGTATTTCAGCAGGTGCACGTTATTGACTATGATGAGACCTTCGCTCCAGTAGAGAATATGGATTTCATATGTTTGGAACCTTCCATTGCGGCAAACAAAGGATGGGAAGTCCATCAAATGGACGTGAAGAATGAATTTCTTCACAGATATCTCTTTGAGGAGATCTATATGGAGAAACCCCAGGGATTTATGCAGTATTCATCTTTGGTCTATTGACTGAAGAATTCTCTTTATGGCCTCAAGCAAGAGTTGAGGGCATGGTATGCCAAGATGGACTCTTACCTGTTGTCACAGAACTTTGTACATTGTAAGCTAGACTTGAATGTTTACATTCTAAGGATGACTTATTAACTTCTACTCCTAGTTTTGTATGTTGATGATTTGTTGATCACCGGTTGCTCGAATTCAATGATTGTTGCAATCAAGAGGTTTCTACATGAGAGGTTCTTGATGAAAGACATGGGTCTGCTACATTTATTCCTTGGACTCAATATCAGTCAGGATACATCAGTCATTAAACTATCTTAGGCCAAGTATGCATGAGATCTCCTTGAGATATTTCACATGATAGATTGCAAGTCTTCCCCAACTCATTTCCTATCAGGATTCAAATTTGAGTGTGGCGAGGAAACTCCACTGGTTGACAACATACTATAAAAACATCTATTGGGGAGCTTGTTTTATCTCACACACTCTAGACTAGACCTCTCCTATGCAGTTGGACCAGTCTCCAGGTTCATGTAGGAGTTGCATGAGCTACATTGGAAGGTTGCAAAGTGTATCCTTCGATACGTATAGGTCACCATCACCTTTGGGATTTACTATGCAGAATACTCTACAATGGACCTCATCAGGTTCATTGATTTTGAATAGGATGGAGATAGCATTGATCACAAGTCCACTTCTGGTTACTCACTCGATCAAGAAGCATGCTACTATTCCTCTATCTTCAACAGAGACATAGTATAGAGGGGTAGTTAACATAACCCTTGAGGCTATGTGGATACAATGTTTTCTCACTAAGTTGGGCATTTCGATTCATTGGTCGACCATAATATGGTGTGACAACCAAATCACTGTGAATTTATACAGAGAAATAGTTCATAGGAAACAGATGAAGCACATTGAGATCCACATGCACTACATCTGGGACTTAGTACACGAGGGGATCATCAACCTGTAGTTTTGTCCTTTAGCAGAATAGACTGTAGACATCTTCACCAAGACCTTCACTA
>JASDQU010739919.1:265455-319917 GCA_032191745.1 Picea mariana
GAAATGGCATGACAAGCACTATCCATCGAGGATAGTTTCACCAACAATTTCCTTGATCTTCATCTTGTTATTCCACATACAAGCATGGGTCCTCCAACCATTCTTCTAGGATAACTCAATCTATAAAGCGTCTTCCGGTGAGGTCTTTCACCATAAGGGGACCACTTTGGAGTTCATCCGTTTGTGCACCTTATCAATCATGATAAGACAATAATGAGAGCATGGGTACTCCAACCATTCTTCTAAGATAACTCAATCTGCAAAGCGTCTTCCCGTGAGGGCTTTCACCATAAAGGGACCACTTTGGAGTTCATCCATTTGCGCACCTTATCAATCATGATAAGACAATAATGAATCATCTATACATTTTTCCAACAATGCATCATATACCAATGAAACCACATTGATCCATCTTCATCATATATCAATGACAAGTCATTGATCCATCTTCATCTATGCATTCTCATCAAGGACAATACATATTATATTACATCAATCATCAATCAATCAATTCTTTGACATCAATCAATCACTTGACATCAATCAATGACATCAATCAATCAAACCATTGGCATCAATGACAACATGATCCAACAGTCTCCTCTATACGTGTCTCTCCTCTTGTGTTACCAAGAAGAATGAATATAGCTTACCTAGATATTTTGTTTCAACTTATCATCATCCCTAACCCTAGGGAATATTCTTGGCCTAACTTTGTGCTATCTTGTTCCATCACATCCCACATCTTTAGGAGTAGGTTTACACTTTTCCTCGTGGACATTTTTTACTCTGGTGCTTTCTATCCCTTTTCACTTTCCTGTGGAATAATGAATTGCTCTTTTGTAACTGAATTCTTTAATTAGTTTGCCTCAAGTTAAATAAAATAAATTAAAAATAATATTTACAAAAATATTTCTCATCATCAATGTTTATCATGATAAAAATTTAACTTAAGTCTTTTCTTAAAAACTTCTCCACTTATAAATAACCAAAATTAAAATATTCAAATATTTTTTTAAATGGGGGGACATTAAATCCTCCCCCCTCCACACCCCCCTTTAACTGAACATTGTCCTCATTGTTCCCATTTGAACATCTCAACTCTGGAACAGAAATGGATAATATTTCCTAATAGCTTCTTCCATTTCCCAAGTGGTCTCCTCAGGAATAAAGTGTCTCCACTACACTTTAGCCTGAGAGATGGCCCCTATTCTGCAACATAGTTTCCTTCTTGTCGATAATGCGTAACGGTTCCACCTGGAACTCACCTTCTGGTTCCACCTAGATCACATTCCAATTAACAATATGATTTAAATCATGCACATATTTCTTTAGCAACGAAACATGAAATACATTTTTTACTTTCAAATTGGTTGGTAGTGAAAGTTGGTAGGCTACTGGCCCTACTCTGGAAAGTACTTCAAAAGGCCCACAATACTATGGTAACAATTTAGAAATTTTTCCAAGTTTAAATGAATTGTTTCTAGGTTTTACTTTTAAGTAAACATGATCTCCAACATTAAATTATGATAACCATTAAGACTTATAACCATTATTGTATGCAAACTCAACCAGAAGAAGGAAATCCTCCCACTTTGTTGGGAAGTCCATTACATACATTCACAACATATCATTGACAATGTGGTTACTTATTTCGGTCTAACCATCAGTTTGAGGATGATATGCAGTGATAAAACTCAATTGAGTGTCCAAACCACTAAATAAGGTCTTCCATAAATTGGTGGTAAACTTTGTATCCATGTCTAAGATGATGGTTTTGGGAAAACTATGGATTCTAAAAATCTCTTTCATGAAAATATTTGAAATGTTTATAGTATTATGAGTAGATTTTACTAGAATAAAATTTGCAAATTTATTAAGTTTTCCTATTACTACCATTATAGAGTCATTATGCTTCTTGTTTGTAGGTAATCCTGTAATGAAATCCATGTTACTTACTTCCCACTTCCATTCTAGAATGGGTATGGGCTGCAATAATCCAGTTGGGTGATGGTGCTAAACTTTAACTTGTTGGCACTCCATACACCTGACAAGATATTAAGCTACATCTATTTTCATTCCAGGCCAAAAATATTGTTTCTTTAAAGTTATTATAGTCTTTTGATAACCTAGGTGACCAGAATAAGGTTTCTTATGTACTTCCATTAATATTAAATTCTTCAATTATGTACTTCCATTAATATTAAATTCTTCAATTGTGTACTATTTGGAACATAAATTATGTTTTTGTACATAAGGAAACCTTACTTATTGCAGCTGGACTTTTATTATTCATCGACTAACTTATTATTTTGACATTTTTCTTGAATTTTGTTGTAATTCTCATCTTTTTATGTTGCTACTGTAATTTTCTGTTTCATATCAGATTGTACATTACTATTGAAAATTGCATTTAGCTTCCTACTAAGTGCATTTGCTATCTTATTTTATTTCCCTTTGATGTCTCTATTTCAAAATCATACTCACTTAGGAAAGTCAATCATATAGCTTGCCTTGCATTCAAATGCTTATGGTTGAACAAGTGTTTAATACTAACTTTATTTTTTTTCAACAAAAAATTATTTACTAACAAGTAATGTCACCACATTTTTAGAGCATGCATAATAGCAGTAAATTATAGATCATGAGGTGCATAGTTTTCTTCATGAGGTTTGATTTTCTGTGATTCGTAGGAAATTACATAATCATCCTGCATTAAAACTCACCCTAGTCCTTCCTTTGAGCCATCAATACAAATCACAAAGTCCTTATGTGGATCCACTATCCTCGGAATAGGCGTTGTGGTTAACAACTGTTTTATCTTTTCAAAAATTTCTTGACATTTCTTAATCCATTTAAATCTAATTCATTTTTTTGGCAACGAGGTTATCCGATAAGTAAGTTTTGAAAATTATTCAATAAAGCTACGATAATACCCTATGATACCCATAAAGGAACGGACATCTGACACATCCTTTGGTACCCGCTAGTCTAGGATTTCTTTGACCTTTTCTAGATCGACTAAATCCCTTCTGCTGAAATCACATGTCCCAATTACTACACTTTATCCTGATAAAACTCACATTTACTTAACTTTGCATACATTTTATGTTCTCTAAGTGTTTTTAGAACCATTTTTAAGTGTTCTTCATGTTCTTCTCTATTATTTGAATAAATCAATATGTTATCAATGAAAACGATCACAAACTTGTATAAATATTCTCTCACCACATTGTTCATCAAACACATAAATCTTTGAATAGATTTTAGCCTACTCGACTTGATCAAAAAAGTCATCAATGCAGAGTAAAGGATATTTATTTTTAATCGTCATCTTATTCAGTTGCATGTAATCAATGCACAACCTAAAAGTTCCATCCTTCCTTTTAAAAAACAAGACTGGTGCTCCCCACAGAGACACACTAGTTTTGATTTATTGTTTATCCATCAGCTCTTGAACCTACATATTAAGTTCATTCAACTCAAGAGTACTCATCATGTAAGGTGATTTAGACACTAGTGCAGATCTAGGTACTAAAACTATTGTAAAATCTATGTCCCTTCTAGGAGGTAATCTTGGAATTTCTTCCAGAAATACATTCTAGAATTCTTGCAGTATAGGATCACTAGTTAACAAATTTTAACCACCTCATCCTTACCTTGATATATGTGCCCAACATATATCTCACATCCTTTTCTTGCATTTCTTTTCAATTACAAAGAAGAAATTTGTCTTGTTGACACACCTCAAGGTATTCCTTTATTTTTCTTCCCTTACCAAATTTATCTAAACAGTTAAAAGTATCGTCCCGACATTTCACAACAGCTGAGTGTTTTTCCATCCAATCCATACCTATGAGTATATCATAGGACCCCAAGGGTAAGATGTTTAAATCCACATTTGTCTCCATTTCATACATAGTTACTATACATTTTTTTACCAACTCAACAACCTTTCGTTTTGTTCCAATATCTAACTATATTAGCCAAGATTTTTTATGTTTGATGTTATTTAGTTTACAATATTCTACTATAGTAGGTGAAATATAACTTAATATTGCACAAGGATCTATTAAAATAGATACATGTTTATGGTTAATCGTACCTTATGTTTCCACCATGGATGATTGATGACAAATTTCGACAAGTTCTCTCTTTTCTCGCTCCTCCTAGATCGTTCAAGTTGCTACTTATCCAGGAGAATAGAAGAGAAGGGGAATATTAGGGCCAATTAATAATAGTATCTCTTTATCAATTAATAATATATGTAATCTGAGTGGTTAATACATATATAATAGACTTATTTTTTAATACGTATTATAAGAAACAGAATAAAGTAAGAATTTGTTTGTTCAAATATAGCAGAGGCATACATATATTTGGACAGATAAGGGTAGTACGATGTAAATCACTCCTAAAAGGGGGAAAGTTTTCACTCTGATGTGGAGAATAGGGCCGGGACTTTACTGACCATACTAGCTATAAGTTTGAGGGAAATAAATACAGGGCTTTAAGAAGGTATGTTAGGTAAGATAAGGTTAATCCAGTAATATTGGCTACAAACAATGTTGCTAAAGCGTAATTACATATATAATTCATGACCAGTAGCACGATCTGGGATCCATCGAGGATGGTTGTAGAGGGGATACTTCATTAAGTGGGATAAAATAATAATAGTAGTGGGATATACAAAGATATATGTCTTTTGATTTTATTTTATACGCTAACTCATTCTATCTTAGTGAAAAAGGCCAAGCACAGAATGCTCGATCTCCTTTTGAAAATGTCGTAGGCCAGTATTCTAAATCATGAGGTGGATTTTAAAAATAGCACTTAAATAAATGCTCCGAGAAATGCCTACGATAGCGGGATGCCTATTGTCGATATTATCCCGGTAAGTCATTATTACATATATAATAGTCTCTATAGCAGGTTCAAGTCAGCCGAAAATGATGGTTTCCAAGATTCCTCCTTTGTCCATCTGATCCAACCCCTCATAATTCCAATTGGGAAGCTTATCATTACTCTCTCTATCCAATCTCTTTCCTCACTGACATATTTTGTATCTTTACTTAATAGTTTGTATATGTACTTTCAGCGTGCAAGTGAGGAGCCTCATCCCTCCTACTTTTACTCACTCCACCATGCTCTACAGTTGGATGAAATTTCTCTCTACAATTGGTGTCTACCTTACTACCTGCTCTAGAGTTGGTGGAACACCATCCTTATGAATCGATATTTTTTGTTTTATTTTCTATGAATTGAGTTTTTCTCTCTTTACTGCCAGCATGAATCGAGGTTTTCACCTTGTCCAATAGTTCTTGGTTCGGTGTTACTCATGAGTGTATGGAGGGGTCGGGGAGGTTACCATTGGGACTGTGTTTCGTTGTGTTCGCATTGAGAAGGTGTGTTGCCGCCTGGATCTAGTCCAAAATAAGGACACAATCAATAGTTATTTTTCCGCGATAAAGGAAGTCTATCAATGAAAAGAAGGAAAATAACTAGTTTCACCAATCTAACTCAAATCAGTAAGAAACTACTTGATCTGGCCCGTCGGGTCATGACTCAATTCCCAAATAATATCAGTTATAAAACTACCCAGGTGTTTTCTATCATTCTGGATTCGGTTTCTGGAAATCCAGTAATATAAGATCTCACAAAACTCATTAGGGATTTTTCTATTGATTTGACTCAAAGAAGCAGTCAGGTTTTGGATATCCCTCCTCAGGATTGGATCCTGGAGATGTTAATCATACTAAGAGGAATTAACCACAGTTCAGGAGGCCTAAAAACCCCCTCAAAAGGGAATGGAAATTAGTAGAACAAGAAACACCTCATATTTTTCCTACCATTTCCCTCAAATGACCCAACGGATGATAGGGGTAATATACTCATTATGATTTTGGTATGGATAAATTAGTTTTTATTGTATTTAATGTGCATGTTAGTAATTATAAGACTATTCTTAAATAAATTTAATAGTTGACTACTTTACATATATAGGATCAGTTGGGGATGGTGTGCCTTCACCACAAGAGGATGTCATCATGGTCAATGTATATTATGTTGTGCCAACACACCAACATATACATGAGGGCTATTTATTGGGGACAGCGAAAAAATTCACAAGTCGACTGGGGTCATCTTTGTGATTTCTTGTCTAGCTTTAGCTTCAGACTAGTCGAATCCAGAGATGACATCCGATGTCCTGAGAATCGATGTCTTCTTAGGTGCCTTCCCTGAGACTTGACATAGTTCTTTTTTAATATACTCGGGGTCCCTATCATATTGAGAGCTTCTCCTCGTGAGAAACATAGGAGAGGTTAACATGATCATGTTGATGTTACAGAGGCTCCTCCTGATGCTTTTAATGGTGCTCATGATAGTATTGTAGAGGATCCTCTTCATGATCTTGGTGGTGCTTATCCTAATGCTGCAGAAGCTCCTCCTCCTGCTACAATGGTTGCTTCTGATCATGTTCTTGGTACTATTGGTGATGATGTTGGCCATTATATCATGGTCCTTATCCTCAATGTTCATATTTATTTTGATAATACTGGGTTTGATGGGTCTACCAAGGGCGTTGGCCTTTCTATGTATGATAGTATTGATGTCCCTAAAACTAGTGCTATGCCTTGCACTAGCTTTGGTGGAAATCATGGTGGATGGATATGTATATTTATTTTTCATTGCAATTCATTATATTTGAGATATATCGGTATGGTTATTTTAGATTGAACCTATTGAAAGGAAGTGTAGTTTATCTATAGCTTTTCCCTACTATTGTTATTTCCTACCCTCGATTATAAGTGATAGGTATGTCTACACTTTCAAATGAATAATGAAGTTTGGTTTATTAGTAAGATATTCTCTAAACTGATTATATTATTTCTGAGATGATGAGTGAGAACATGTTTCTTACCTAGCTAGAATGGTGTGTTTCTCTCTCCTTGCTAGAATGGTTTCTTTCTCCTTGGGTGTCTCTCTCTCTCTCCTCGCACACTAGAATGGTGTCTCTCTCTCCTGCTCCTTTAAAGAAAGTATGGTGTATCGCTCTTCTCTTTCTCTATGGCCTAACAGTGTTAAGCCTACCCTCTCTCTCTCTGGCCTACCCTCTCTCTAGCCTAACTTCTCTCTTGCTTACCCTCAAGCCTACTTTTTCCTACTTCATGGATTACTATTGCATACTCTTATCATTATTATACAAAGAAGAAAACAATCCATATCCTTAGGAAAGACTCTTTGAGTAGTAGCAGTAACTTACTCTTAGCAGCTCCTATAAAGTGTGTACTTCTATTCCCCTAGCGTCTCTATTAACTCTCATTTCACCATAAAATAATAGGGATATGGAGTTCAACCAAACATAAGGAAATAATCATGGGTCAAGAGCTTGTAGCATGTATTTAACCATAGGAAGAGTTCCCATTTAACCATAGTTCAGTGGGTGGCTTGGAAGCTTGGTCCCGGCGTGTTTTCTTGGAAATTCTAGTGTGTGTCCTTCATAGCAACGCGGTAGTGGAAAGGAAAGTGAAAGCCTCATGAAAAGCCCCATTAAAATCCCATATAACAAGAGAATCCATTACCAAAGTAGTAGCAGTAAAATCCTCATGAAAATAATTCTGACTTGCCTAATTACTTGTACTAGAGGAGTTTTCTCTTGGAGCAGTAGTGGTGCACTCTATTATTGGAGTGGTAGCGATATGTGTACTCTCTTACTTATCGTAAGGGGAATTTCCTTGAATTTGAGTTCCCACACGAGCATGAAATGAACAAGCATGAGCATGAGCATGAGGTCCCCACATAACCTTTTAAAACAAAGAACAAGGAAAACACCTTGAGCATTATATCCCCGCAAAAACAGGTATAATTATATCCCTGCAAAAATAGGTATACATGAATCCTATTAATTAGTAACAAAGTATCTCAATCCCAATAATAAAAGAACCTAAAAAATGTGTACATTCCCATAAGGTCGGTACTAAACTATATGGATCTAGTCTATAGGTCATGGCTCGGTATTTAGTTAGATGAGAATCCTACTCAACTCAAGGAAAAACCAACATGGATAACGGAATAACCTCGCCTTGTTCAATCTCCATTCTTCAATCCCCATTTCACTAATTAATCAATATGAGATCTTTTCATTCAAATTTCCCTAGTAAACAATAGATCCATGTTACAAAAACACACCCAACAAAATAAACACATATGGATCTCCTGTGTACTTTTATAAAAGGAAAGGAAAGCTAGGGTATACAGGTTCACGCTTTCCTTATAATGCATGGATATTTTGATTGGAGGAAAGACAAGTATCTTCTTTCCTTATCAACTTGCCTTCATAACCATTGACCTTCCTTATGACTTTCCTTATTGACTCTAGGGTCCTCTCTGTACTTATCATGCATCAACATGATTCTATGGTAAGAAATGAGGAGACCTTACACTACGAGTGCTAGCAAGGAACCTATAAGCCCTACACTATAGACCCTGCGTACTAGGTAACCCTTAAGGACACCCCATCACTGTGGAAACTAGACTCGTCTCAGCTTCAGTTGGGAAATCATTCCCTCAGAATCAAAGGTCTTGCTATGTCTTGAAAAAATAAGACAAGGATGTGCAAGCAGGCTCGACCAAAGGGAGAGGAATTTATTGCTTGCCCGCTTCCCCCTCTTTTCAACACCAATAACTTAGGGTGAGGGATGAATACTCACCCTAGCCATCCATCGAGAGGGAAAGGAACAACGGAAACGTTACTAATTATTTTTTATTTTCTGTTTTTATTTTAGCATGAGGTGTTTTGTGAAGCTAACAACTAAGATTCCCTATGGAGCTAACAACAATAGACTAGCTCTCTACAACCTTTCTACCCTGGAAGGTAAAGAAATAAATTGAAATCCATTATCTCTAACATGTAAATCCAATTTAGGGAAGAGGAAATCCATCTTCACCAAAGCACTAAAGGCCCTACGTACTAGGTAACCCTTAAGGGAAACCCGGCACTAAGGGAAACTAAGTTCTTAATTATTTTCTTTTATTTAAGGTGGTTGAAAACCTGAGGCTAGCCCAAATTTCTTTCCTATGGGGGATGGGGACTTTCATTTTTTCTATTTGGTAACAAGGAGTATTCTGAAGGACTGCAAAACCTAGAGCTTCATGGGGTGATTATGTTCTTCCTTCGCCATATGTCGGATGAGGAAGCATTTAAAAAATGGGTTCCCGTTGAATTGGGAAGCCAAGGGGATTTCTTTTCATTCCTACTAGGGGATGGGATCCAAATATGTCTATCTTTTGTTTAATTTAGAGGTGCCATCCTAACAAGTTTTGAAATATGGTACCTAGAGCATTGTGGGGTCATTGGCTTATATTCAATCATGGAGGGAAGATTTGAACCCAGAGGATTAGGGGCAAGCACACTATCCTCTATGGTTGATGTTTCCTGCGCTTCCAACTAACCTACAACTATTTGTATATATGTTTCCCAATCATTTTGGTAAGGTTTTCATACTGGATGGATAGAGGAATTCATTTAGAGCTAGCTTGAGGGTTTGTGTAGAAGTATATTTGAAGAAGAAGCTCCCTTTGTTTATCTTTGTCATGATAGTAGATGTTGTTCACCAGCAGAACATCTATTACTTGAATTTTCCAAATTATTGCTTTACTTGTAAGGTGGAATATCACCTCATTCATGAATTCCCTCATTGGAGACCCTCTATGAATGCTTCCCAAGGTGCAAACATAGTTGCCTCAACAACGCCTTCAATTAAGGACATTGGTTCACCAGTTGGTTCGGGGAAAACAGCCAAGGAGGGTGGGCCTTTGGCTCATCCCTCTCAGAGCATTGGTGGTAGATATTTTGGGGAAGTGGTTCAAGAATATCCCCGAAGTACTAGGGGTCCTATCTTGTAGCCCATTCAGAATCTCATCCCTAGAGAATTTGTTGAGAGAATATTGGAGTAAAATCTTTGTCCCTTCATATTCTATAGGGGCTAGTGTTTATACTCAAGGTATGGATGTTTATTGTGGTTTTCAAGTCAAATACAACAAGTGAAAAGAAGCTTCATCTCCCACTCATCTGAATAAACTTGGTAGAGCAGTGCGTCTCGTTCCTCATGTGAAGTCCTTCAAAGAAGTTGTGGCCCTTTCTCCTGATAGGGGGGGCTCTTATTTGGGGAATGTAGCATTGAGAAACAGGTTCAGTACTCTGGGAANAAAAGAAGCTTCATCTCCCACTCATCTGAATAAACTTGGTAGAGCAGTGCGTCTCGTTCCTCATGTGAAGTCCTTCAAAGAAGTTGTGGCCCTTTCTCCTGATAGGGGGGCTCTTATTTGGGGAATGTAGCATTGAGAAACAGGTTCAGTACTCTGGGAAACTCTCTCTTCCTTTAATGAAGCTCTTCCTTCTATCTTGGAATGTAAGAGGGATGACGATCCCAATCCATAAGCAGTTTTTTCATGGAATGCTTCAGTGGACTAAGTCGGATGTAGTCTTTTTGTAATAAGTAAAATATGTTGTATTTTAGCTTCATAACCTTACGATTTATTGTTGGAATGGTCCCTCTTGGACCACATATCATGCATAGGGAGGGGGGGTTGGTCCTTGCTATCTCTCTGTACTTACATAACTTTTTTTTATGGAATAGATGTGATCCTGCCAACAAGTGTGTTTGGATTACCCTATTGATTCAAGATATCTTGTTGGGGTTTTGTTCAGATTATGCACCCAAACTCAGTTCGAATCAAAGCGAGCTATGGGACTAGATATCTTCCTCCTTTCCTGATGCATATTGTATTTTTGGTGGAGACTTTAATATGGTAGAATGGGTTGGTGATCCGTGAGGTGGTGTTGGTACGCTGGTTAGCGGTTTGGAAAAGAAATCTTGGTCAAGATGCAAGGAAAATCTACAGCTCTTTTACCCTAATTAGAAAAAATGGTTGGATTATGGGGGATTGTTCACCCGGTCTAATTTTAGACAGGGGAAGAACAGAGTTCAGGAAAAACTATTGTGTGTATGGCCTTGGGGAAGACATTTATTTTTTTGTTTGTCTATATCTGGTGGATGTTTTGATTGAGGTGACCATATCAGACAATTTTCTTATTCAAACTTTCATATCAGTAGGTCATGCAGTGGATTTGAAGCCCTCTTCCTTGTTCAAGATGAATGTTTCTCATTTGGAGTCTCCTTATTTCCACGCTCTTTTTCACCATGTGTAGAACCTCATCCCTTACCCTATTGGGGATAGAGGTTGGATTCTGTGTTGGGAGGTTGTTTTTCGATGAACTGTCAAATTTATGAGAGGATGATGGCTCACAAGCATTTTCAAGTGCTTAGGGAGGCTAGATAGAGGCTAGAGAAGGTTCATACCTTCCTTGAGGAGGATCTTCATAACATTACTCTCCAAAAGGATGCAGCACGGTTGTAGTTGGTGGTGCATAGAGAGGAGGAGTAGATAACCAGAGGGGCTCATATTTTCTCCCATTTGTAGGGGATAGAGGAGGGGATGAGGGTTCAAAATTATTATTTTATTTATCAAAGAAAAAAGTGGTAGTCCATAGGATGCTTGGCTTGCGTAGACCTTATATCACTCTTAAGGAGGACCTGGCTGAGATTTGAGGTATGTTTGGTCATCATGTTTTTTATTCTTACACTTTGTCGAACTCGGTGGTGGTTGTGAGGAACTCATGTTATCAAGTGGTCCTACATAAATTCTTTGTTGGAGACAGTGACAGATTGGACAAGGCTTTCACGAAAGATGAGATTTTTTCTACACTTTATTCAATGTAGAATGGAAAATATCCTTGGATTGATGTATTTCCTTGTGAGTTTTACAAGGAAATGTGGGACACTGTAGGAGATGATTTATGTTGCTTGGAATCTGAATCTTTATCCACAGGTTATTTGATGGAATCCCTTAATTAGGGATTTATTAAATTGATCACCAAGAATGTCACCAGAGACTTTATAAGAGGGTGGAGTCCTATAACTTTATTGAGTGTTGCCTACAAGATTCTGGCCAAGGTGAATGCACTAGGGATGTGGGATGTTGCTAGGAACATTTTTCTAAGGGAACAAATAGGTTTTTTGCAGGGGTGTTTCATATTGAATACAATGCTCTCGACATGGTAGGCAATGGAGTGGACTAGGGATACTGATCAGCGAGATCTCTTCTTAAAGATCAGCTTTGAAAAAGCAAATGATCATATTGACTATTCCTTCATTACCGATATGTTGACATGTCTAGGATTTGGTCTAAGATATGTGGGGATGGTGAACACTCTTTTTTCCTTTGCCTCCACCTTTTTTTTGGTGAACAACTCTCTTTATCCCCATATCCTCCTTCATTGGTCTATTAGACAAGGATGTTCCTTGGCACTGCATCTTTATGTGTTGATAGAAAATGCCTTGGGATACTTTTTGGAAGTTGCTCATATGCAAAGAAAGTTAAGGGTTGTTTCTCTGCCTGATTATTCAGAGATGGTGAAAAAAAAATTTCTAGATGACTCACTTATTTTTGTGTGAGCCGACAAATATTTGGTTGATGGTGCTAGAGATTATTTAGCTATCTTTTGTGAGGCCTCTGGGGCAGTTGTCAATAAGCACAAAACTAACTATTGCTTTGTGGGCCTTGAAAAATTCTCTATTTGGATCCCCCCATAATGGAATTTTATACATCCAGAAGTTATAGTGATATATCTTGGCATCCCATTTGGTGTAGGCCTCTCTTCAGTTGCCTTGTGGGATTGATTGCTTCAGTGGTTGCAACATAATCTTCTCTTCTACAAAATAAGGACCTTCCCTTTGCTAGGAAGTTTACTGTAGTGGGAAGGATACTCCAGACCTATCATATATATTATGTGTCATATTGTTTACCTAGCAAATCTTAGTTTCGCATGTTGGAGTAGATCCTACAACCGTATTTGTTGGCCAATTATGGTGGCGCTCGGGGTTTTCCAATGGTGCCTTGGGATGTTTGTATAATACCCAAGGATGTGGGAGGCCTTGTTCTACTTGATGTGGAGAATCATGGGAGTATTCTAACATCTAAATGGGTGGCGCAATGTTTGACAAACTTTCCCACAAAATTGATCTTCCCAAAAAAAGATTGCATGGACTTCTTATTTTACGTGGACAAAAACGGAGAAAGAAGAGGTAACTGGATGACTGCAATTCAAGAATATGATTTGGATTTCAAACCATCCAATATTTTATGAGGACAGGGCATTTGCAAGATTTGCATTGAATCTAATGATCAAGCAGTCGAAGAAGACCAAGGTTGGGAAAATGAGTTCATTGTCATGTCTAATGAATTCTTGTTCACCACTACTCAAGAAAGCTCATCGTATGTTGACTTGAAGTATTTTCTTCACCATGGAGATTTCCCTTCACATATCGGTCCTATAGAAAGAAGGGATCTTAGATTAAAATCTGCACAGTACTCACTCATTAATGATGTCTTGTTTTGGAATAATTATGATGGGGTACTATTGATATGTTTAGAACAAGATGATGCGGAAAAATTTTTGAAGGACCTCTATGATGGGCCAGCAGGAGGCCATTTTTTTGGTGATACCACAGCTCACAAGGTTCTTAGATCTTATTATTATCATCCCACATTGTTTAAATATGCCCATGCTCATGCTCAGAAGTGTAAAATCTTCTAATTTGGAGCTGGGAGATAAAAGAAGGCGGCTTTCCCCTTACAATTGGTTACAATCGATAGACCTTTTTAGCAATGGGGGATAGATGTTATTGGAGAGTTTAATCCTCATTTGATCAAGAAACACAAGTATATCATCACAGATACATATTACTTCATAAGGTGGATGGAAGTAATCCCTTCAACCCAGGTAAATGAGAAGGCGGTAATCCAATTTTTGGAGGAAAGTATCTTCACACAGTTCGGTATGCCCTTATCTATTGTATTTGATAATGCTACTTATTTTTAATCTATTCATATGTCAGAATATGCATTAGAAAATTGAATTGTCTTTCGTTACTCTGCTCACCATTTCCCCCAGAGAAATGGTCTGGATGAGTCCACTAATCAAAATTGAATCAGAATCATTAAGTGAACCATTGTTGAAAACCATAAGAATTGGCATAACACACTCCCAAACACTCTATGGGATGATAGGGTTACCCCAAAGGCTATTATAGGTACGTCTCTGTTATTTTTGGTTTATTTCCAGGAAGCAATGTAAGGAGGGGGTGACCCATTATCAATTGAATAAGCGTATCCAAGAGAATGAGGGGTAGAGCCCCGGAATACCCATGGAAAGAAACAATAGAACAAGGTGGGAAAGATTAAGATATAATAAATATTATTTACATAATATCTATCCCATGAATCCCCCAGCTAACTATTTTTAATCGAGGGTGAACTGTGAACTTTTTCATAATGCTTTCTCTTCGACCTAGCCTGGATGAATAGCAATGACGATATGGAAGGAGAAGAGTGAATTTCCCTTTCATATGGATAGATAGGGGGATGGGGACGTTGTAGATGCGGCATAATGAACATGACTTATTCACCTCTGCCAGAAGACCCGATGGAAGCACTTACCTAAGCTTTGAACCCATTTCTTCAGAATTGGGGCAACCGAGAAAGGTACTTATATTTATTCCCCTCAAAGAGCATAGCGAAGGTAAGGTCTTGTAGAATGAAATAAGAAAGAAAAGGATTTATTGGTTGGCTTCTGAGGTAGGAAGGCGAGCTAAGCTTGTGAAGTATGAACTATGGGAGGAGATGGGAATGGAAGGAGTCCCTCTCACTCATGTTTCTTAAACTCTTTAGAGCACTTTGAATTAATGGATGGCAGAGAATTTGTGAATTTGTGTAGGTTATCCCTTGAGCATAGTGAAGGGAAGGTTATCCCTTTCCTTTGCATAGCAAAGGAGCCAAAAGGGATAAAAAAAAATTGCTAAATTGTTTCCCAAAAATAGAGTAGTGTTGATCCCTTTCTCGCATAATCCTGATATGTTATTAGGTATGCTGAGGAGATGGGTAGGGAGCCGGCGAAGGAAGGCGAACAATGAAACACACCTCAACCAACGCCTTCAGCTTGCTGATTTTCCAAGGCATCATTAATCTTATGTGTGCATATATCCATGTCATTTACTGTTGTCGCTTCTTGGATGTTGTGCACTTTCAATTTTTTGTTTTTATTTAAAGGGAAATCTCTATACAAATAAGGTTCTTTTCAACCCTAACATTGCAAAGGTGGTCTAGCTTTTTTGTTTACCAAATCTGTAGGTTTACTACTATTATGAATTGATACACTTTGTTGTCTAATGAATCTGTTTCTCCTAACCAGTGAACTATGTGATGGGTGACGGGGATGCTTAAATTATTTCTTCTTGGGATCAAACTTGTCTTTGCTCCTATTCTGTCATGTTTTTTATATTTTCCAACCTCTATTTAAATTGATTCTAACATAATTTGTCATGTCTTATTACTTCATCCATTGTCTTGGGATTAAGGAACTCAATTTAATCCTTGTATGCTTGAGGTGGACAACTCATAAACCGTTGAACCTTTTCCTTTTCCTCTCTAAGTTAAGGTACATATCTCATCAAATTTACAAACTTAGTAACAAAATACTCAATAGTCATATGTCCTAGTTTGAGATCATGAAATTCCTTGGATTTTTCGTCAATGTATCTTTATGTTAAATATTTATTTTAAAGTACTTTTTGAACACTTTCCATTTCATTTCACTGCTTCTAATATTGTTCATTGTTTTATTCCCTTACCACCAAATGGCATATTTACCATTCAGTTGGTACAAAACCAACCTAGCCCTCAAATTTCCTGGATATTTGTAGATCTGAAAATATTTTCCCATGTTTAGAAGCCAAGCCTCTACTCCCTCTTCAGACTTACCATCAAAACTGGGTGGTCTGATCTTTTTGAACTCACCCAACAATTTGTTATCATGCCACTTTCTTTTCTTGTATTTGAGTGGAGTCTCATGTAAGTTGTTGTTTTTGGAGCTATCCTCACTACTTCCTTCAGTTAACAACTCTATTTTGTCACTATATGTTGGGTAATCTTTACATTTATGTGATTCATCATTAGTGTTGCTAGAAGTATGTCCTACATTCTTGTTCTGTTTTATTTTAGTCATGTTCTTAAGTAAGATTTCATTCAACTCTTCCTACTCTTTACTAGCCTTGAGTAATTTTTCATTATATGCTTTGATGCTTTGATGCTTTGTAATTTTGCCTTTATGCTACACATGGTTTCCAACAATCCTAAAGAGTTTTCTTTAGGTTTCTCACTATTTAATTCCACATACATCCATGGTCCACTTGGCATTGATTTACTAGGTTCTTCATCCATGATACCCTATTTTTGTTTTAGATAAATGAAAAACATAATTGACGTAAATATCGTCTATTTTACAAGTTTTTATAGTTGTATATACTAGTATTTGTGTAAGCACAATATTTGTTTTTGTTTTGAGTCCATAATACCTTAGTCTTTGAACCACGATCTGATACCATTTGTAATGTCTCTTAACAAATTTGTTTATTATAAAATTATATATTTAATATTATGCTTTGTACTATTGTACTTAGTCTTTCTATAAATCTTGTCATATAATTAAATATCCTATATGAAAAATAGTCACCAATTAGTTATGCTATACATAACTCAACCTTTTAAATATACTATCAAAGTATTGGATCGAACCCACATATAATACATAACACAACTTCTTATTTGTGGGAGCCCACCAACCCTAGAGTAAAATGCTGAGCTGATCACCTCGCAAATCCACTTCTCAATTTATTATCATAAGATATTTGCAAGGCACCGAACAATAGAGCGTCGTTTTTTACCCTGCCAACCCGAGAACCCGTGATCCAGAAACTGTAGATAGTTTATCAAATCTCGGCCAGCCCACAAGTTCGCTTCTCAATTTGTATATCATAGAACTTTGTGTGCTACTTGTAGAACACCAAACAATAGAGGCCTTCTTTTGAACCCGCCCACCCAAGAACCGCAATCCCGAACCATGCACTTTTAAACTTGGCCATTCCTTCCTTGCTTGCTCTTCCCTGTGGCCATTACCTTCACACATGTGCATGATAAAAAATAGTGTTTATGTGTGTGTGTGTGTGTGTGTGTGTCTTATTTCTAAATATTTAATGCTAACAGGTCATTGTGCAGCTACCATCTAAGTTTTCATTGATGCGCACAAGGCTCGAGAAGTTTTGCCATTAATGCAATTTTTGTGAAGCATTTTCTTCTCCCTTCCCAATTTTAATTTCAAATGCCATGGAATGTCATTCACACACCGCTAGATTGCTTCGTTCACGAAACCTCCAATCACTTCCCAGTCTTAATTTCAAATACCATGTAATGTCATTCGCACGCCACCAGCTTGGTTCGTTCACGAAACCTCCTATCCTTAAATGTTGTTGGTCGTAACCCTCACCTTTGCACTTCTAAGTTTGCAATAACTACGTTTTACTTCTAACAGGTCACCATAAAGCATGCATAGATATTGTCAATAATGAGCAGATTTTCCATTCGCACGCATTGAAGCAATGTTTGCAGGGGGTTATATTTTCCCCTCCATTTCTTCATTTCAAACAGCGTCTGGAGCCAGCCAACCTTTTGATAAACTGCTGCCAGCAACTGCACAATATTTTTGTAGAGACATAGTGAACATCTTCCTCAAGAGCTTCCCATGCAGAAGAACGGAAAAAGAATTGTAGGGGAGGTGGAGCAGACTGAATTTTACCGTCAAAACATGGATCTTGATTCTGATCTGAAAAGCATATTCTGCAACCTTGATCAACTCGCACACGCAATTCAGCATTCCTGCTCAATGGATATGTTTGGTACCGACATTTTTTATGAAGATGAATCATTTTTATTCCAGAGCGTTGTTTTTGAAACCGAATCAAAAAAATTAATCATTGAAAAAAGAGATGTAAAAAACAAGAAAAGAAAACATCTTTCAGAACTTGACCTTGCCAATATGCACGCATCCAAAATCTATGAACTTCACAAGGAAACCAAAGATTCTCTTCATGATTCTGTTGTAGTCATTGAAGCCAAAAATGCCAAACTAAAGAACTGGATTAAGGAATTAGAGGAATCTTTGTTTCCTATGCCATTGCTTGTTAGTTCCTTGGAAATAGCCATGTCTGTGACTACGTGCACCCCTGCAACAAATATAAAAGGGTCCTCCAGCTTCCTCGCATCCTGTAGACGATATGTCGAGAAAAATATCAACAAAAGAATAGAACTAATTACCAAGGCCTGGGAAACATCACAGAATATGAATTCCCTGGGGAGCAGGGCACATAACTTGCTCCTACATCTGCAGATGGATTTAAAGAATGAAGAAACTTTCTATGTGCACTCGGTCATCCCTTTTTCCTTTCATGTCAACAACATGCCAGAGACGAGAAGAACACAACATGATCTCCCATCTAAAAAAAGGCTCACTAAATTAGAAGCATGCTGGAAACAGAAAGTGACGAACATGTACCTAACTGTGCAATCGTGTGAGCAAGCAATATCAAAGAAAGAAACATTATTCACAAAGCTCACCAAAATAGACTTAGCAGGAAAGACAAATGGCTTCCAGGACCCCAGCTTAATCCTCAACTCACTGACGTTAACCAAGAAAGATTTTGATCAATAAGTTGATAATTTGAAGGCCTTATCTTTAGAAAATTTTTACAGAATTGTTGAATATGATGAAGAAGAGGTGGACAACTGGCTAGTCAGGTATTCGCTATAGAATGGAGACATTCATGAAGGTCTGTGTAAACTTTCAATTGATGTAAGCGAATTAGAAAATGAAGTTTTCAACATTTGAATCCGCAATGACATCAACGTCGCCCCCTTGAGAAGCTATCTTGAAAATAACTTGAAGTGGATCAGCCACGAAATCCAACAGGCAAATGCATTTCAATCTAGTTATTGAAGTGGGCTTCCCACTGATCTTCTCATTTCTACTTTTCAAGTATTACATTCTAGCGTGTCCAACTTCTTTCCACACTCCTATTTCTTGTACATATTTATGTTATGGTCCGCGGGAGCCCCAATCCCAATCTATATGACAAATGCATTTACATTTCCAGCGATATGTAACAAACTATTATTTTTTTCATATATTCCAAATAAAACTATTCTTTTGTCTCCTTATATATTTATGTCTTCCTGAATTTTGTATCTTCAGCTATGTTGAATGTGAAGTCATTATGTTTATTTTATCTCCATTCTCTTTTTTTATTTTTCAAAATAAAGTATGACATAAATCACTCACTCAAATTTGACATATCATATTTCACACATATATATGTTTCTTTAAATTTCCAGGAATATGTAACACGTTTCATTTTTTTCCAATTTTTAGCCCCCCGGCTCGACAACCCGCGCTCCAAAAACTGCCTAACTATGTAATATGGGCTCTGTCACACTATATAGAATGAGGGTTTCGTACATGCTCTATAAAAGCACATATTTCGTATGTATAAAAGTAAATATCTAATTTAAAAAATTACGTTTTTGCTATGTACAATTTATGCTCTCCAGGAACCTATACTTTGATACATTCCAATTTCTTGTATCTGCGAGCCCCTGTTTTAAAGAAAAATAATTCAGGAATGCTATTTATTTGGTCCTCCTATCCACCACCCTATGTAACAGACATTGGTACTATATTTTTGTACATTTTCCCACCACCGTGTGTAAAACCTATGTAAAGAAAAGTAATTCCCGACTGTTAAATTTTTGGGACACGAGCCCCTTGAAATTCAAATAGTCTGCAGGTCTCATTATCAATTTTTACATCACGGAACTCTCAGTGCTATTTGAAGTTCATGGAACAACAGAAACCCACTTTTCAGGTCCCCAGCCTGAGAACCCGCAATCCAAAAAATGGCTAAGTATGGAATGAGGGTTTTGTCTATGCTCTAATTCGAGAAGGCTAGTTTTCCTCCTTCTTTTATGTGTTCCTAGATTTTTCATTTTCATAATGGACTATGATATAAATCACTTACTCAAATTTCAGTAACATAAAGAGACTGTCATTTCTTGCATCTTTGTAACATGTCCTGCACAATGTTTGTCACAAAGGCCCTTAAAATTAAAATAGTCTGCAAGCCCGCTTCTCAATTTGTACATCGCCTATCTCTGCCTGCTCTTTGTAGGACATGGAATGAGGGCTTCGTCATTGTTATATAAAATCGCATCCCCATACTTTATAAAAGTACATATTTCGTATCTATAAAAGTAAATGTCTACTTTAAAAAATTATGTATTTGCTATGTATAGTTTATGGTCTGCAAGAACCTATAATTTCATAAATTTCAATTTCTTGTGTCGAGGAGCCCCCGTTTTAAAGAAAACTAATTCGGGAATGCTATTTATTTCATTCTTCTGCCCACCACCCTATGTAACAGACACTGGTACTATACTTTTTGCCCTCTTTTCCACCAGCGTATGTAAAACCTATGTAAAGAAAAATAATCCGTGAATGCTGAATTTTTGGGAAACGAGCTCCTTAAAATTCAAATACTCTGCAAGTGTGATTCTCAATTTGTATATCGTGGAACTACTGGTACTATTTGTAAGGCATGGAAGAACAGAAGCGTGTTTTTCAGGTCCCCAGCCTGAGAACCCGCGATCCAAAAAATGCCTAAGTCGAGAAGCCGCTTTTAAAAAAAAAACTAATTCGGGAATCATATTTGTTTCATACTTTTCTCCACCAGCTTATGTAACAGACGTCAGTACTATTTATTTATTTTTTACTCCAGCAGCATATGTAAAAAGGAAAACTAATTTAGGAATGTTAAACTTGTTCGACATAAGCCCCTTCAATTTCAAATAGTTCACAAGTTCGTTTGTCAATTTGTATATTGCGGAACTCTACGGACTATTTGTAGGCCACGAAACAATAGAAGCCCAATTTTCAGCCCACCAGACCGAGAACCCGCCATTCAAAAATTCTAGTCCTCAAAGCAGCATGTCAATTTGTATATCGCGGAACTCTTGGTGGTATTTGTAGGCCATGGAACAACAAAAGCTGAATTTTCAGCCCGCAATCTCGACAACCCGGAATGAAGATTTCATGCATGCTCTATATATCTACTTCATCAAATTACATATTTGATTTTTGTAGGCCACGGAACAACAGAAGGCCAATTTTCATCCCTCTAGCTCGGGAACCCGTGATCCAAAATTTCAAATAGTCTGCAAGACCACTTGTCAATTTGTATATCGCAGAACTCTCAGTGCTATTTGTAGGCCACGGAACAACATAAAACCAATTTTTAGCCCGACATCCCGAGAAGCTGCGATCCAAAAATTCAAATAGTCCGCAAAATCGCTTCTCAATTTGTATTTCGCGGAACTCTCAGTGCTATTTGTAGGCCACGGAACAACAATAGCCCAATTTTTAGCCCACCACCCCGACAACCCAGAATGAAGCTCCCATGCCTTTGTTTTAAAGAAAACTAATTTGGTGTTGGTAGTATTTTTATGCTTTTGTCCATGAACCTATGGTAGCACAATTTTCAGCCTGTCAGCCCAACAGCCACAATGGTCTATATATCTACTTAATCAAATTACATATTTGGTATCTAGAAGCTCTTCTTTGTAACACACGTATGCCCTTAAATATCAAATAGTCCAGAACTCCAATTGTCAAATTGTATGTCACGGAACTCTGGGTGCAATTTGTAGGCCACGAAACAACAAAGCCCGAATTTCAACATACCAGCTCGTTATTACTATTTCTGTGTATTTTTTCCACGGGCGTATGCAAAGCACATCTAAACAATAGTCCTACCCACGTGTCTGTACTCCTTCGCATTTATTCCCTTTCCCGCGGATGGGTTTCTAGTACAGCACATGCATCGAGCAGAGCAACCAGGAGCGATACTCCGTGACACTGACGATGTGATGACCGTGTGCCACTCACTCCCAACTACCTAATCAGTTCAATTTCATCTTGCTCAAGGCATGGCGCTATTACTCTCAGTGCACCTTGCTCTGCCTTCACATCCTTTCGATGGACCAACACCCTCGTTGCGCCTTTACTCTGTGCATGCAGCCATTTATGGAACCTCAGCAGTTGCTCGACCTATTTCAATTGCTCCAGTGGGTCCAGATGGCTCATTCTATCCTACTTTTTCTTCTCAGAGCTTGGCTTCCTGCCCAGCCTTTCCCTACTCTGCATTTGTCCTGCCCTGCTCTGTTCCTTCCATGTTTTTTCTCTCCCACTGTCCGGAAGATGCCCCGGCTACGAAGGAAGTCCAAAGGCCGACCAGCCTGCCATCCAAACCGACCCTGCCTGGTCCTGTGTCCCCCGCCTGCTCCCTCCTTGTTATCCTCTTCCTCTTTAGCCACCTCATCCTCCTCCCTAGCGCAGTCAACTCAAATTCTCGCATCTCTCTCGCCCCTTCCTGCATCCCTTGCCAACAAAATGGAGGAGCTGGACTGCTCAGGGGCCTCACTGAACAACAACCCAGGACCTTTAGCCAATTCCGCATCTATTTCACACCCAGGCCCTTTGGCCCCTCCCAACTCTCCAGCCACCCAGTCGCTTCAGGACCAGCTTCACAACACCCAATTTTAGATGGATGGTCCGAAAGCCAGTCAAAATTCATGACGGCAACCCCAATCTCGAGCGGGTTCCAACGCTGACCCAGAATGCGAGTGGCAAATAGGCCTTGCACTAGTACAGAGCCTGGTATTCGACCTGCGTCGAGACATGGACGACCTCCGGTTCCGCCTACAGAGCCTGGATGACAAAGCCTCTTGATTCTTGTAGTTGTTATTCATGTTACAAGGTGCTCATCTCCCCACACCAGAGGCAGCCCAATCAGCAACAATCCAAGTGGCAGCAACCTCGGCACCATTCTTGCCACTAGAAAATTTGGGCCATGCACATGCAGACTGCGAGGACCAGAGGCTTCCATCATGCCCGGAGCACATCTAGAAGGAAGAGCACCTGCCATCAGAGATGGAAAATGCTATGCAATTGGAACGCACACCACTCCAGGAGGAGCCACCTCCTCCCAAGGACATGACATTTCACGCCTTCTGCATGGCCGCGTCGCCGCACTACAGCCCATACCAGTGATTTGTTTTTGTCTGTTGTTTTTTCATGTGCATGCCAACCTTTCATACATTTTGTCCATGGTTATTATAATTAGGCTATCTACACTTTCTACAGTTCTAGCGCCCACCCTTACGAGCCAGAATTTTGAACTCTTTTTGTATCAGTGACAATCTACACTTAAGTTATGAAGCGGTTTGTCTGGCTGAGCTGGTTTTCCCTCAGGGAAGCTTAGTATTTACAGCTTGAAACCATGGAAATTCTCTATACTCCTTCATTTTGATAGACTTTTATACAATCTTACTTATAAAAAAAAAATATTGAATAAAATTTAAAAAATAGCTTATACTATTCATTAACTAAGACATGTTATAGCATTATATAAATTACTTTAAATCTCCATACAACGTTATAATATTCTATAAATTTCTCTCTATCATGTATATCATAGAATTGTTCGCTGCAAAATGTATATGACTGAAGTCTTTCATGAAAAATGTATATCACGTAACACACTGGACATGAAAAGTGTGAACCCAAAACTCTGCCATCCCGCAACTGCATAATTGTTCAGTACAAAATGTATGAAGTTTTATAGCATTATACAAATTAGTATAAATCTTCGTAAAATGTTATAATCTTCTATAAATTACTGTCTCATGTATATGATGGAATTGTTGGGTGAAAAATTCCTATTGTATGCTAATTTTTTGGTCTTCAACGACATTGATGTTTTAAATGTTCATATAATTTCCAGAGATATGTAACATACATTTTTCATTTTATAATAAGTTTGTATAGTTCGCAAGCCCACTTGTCAATTTGTATAGGGCACGGAACAACAGAGGCCCATTTTTGAAACTGACAGCCCGAGAACTCGTGATCCAAAAACTGGCTAAGTATGGAATGACCGCTTCATCCATGCTCTGTAAAACATGTGCAAAGAAAACCAATTCGGAAATGCTATATCTTTTTTGTCTAAGAAAAGCATTAGTTTTAAAGAAAAATAGTTCGACAATGCTAATTTTTTCATGTTTTTCTCCACGAACCTATGTAACAGACCTTATTGCTATTCTATTGTATGACTGACATTATTAATTTCTGATAAATTTCTATAGTCCACCACTTTGCCTGTCATTTTGTATATCGTGGAACTTTTGGTCCTATTTGTAGGCCACGGAACATAAAAGGCCAAACTTTGAACCCGCCACCCTGAGAACCTGCGATCCAAAAACTGGTTAAGTATGCAATGAGGGCTCCATGCATGCTCTATAAAATCTCTTCCCCGTACTTTATAAAAGTACAAATTTTGTATGTATAAATCTAAATATATACTTTATACAAGTGCATATTTCGTATGTATAAAAGTACATATTTCATATGTATAAAACTATATATTTACTTTACTATGTTCTACATGCAAACCACATCTACTCTAACTTTCTACCCATGTGTCTCCACTACCTCACATTTACTCCCATCCCACCCTGGCAGGGACTCCGCTGCCATGCAACGCTTGTTCTATTATATCATTTGTTTGTTGTTTGGGTTCCCAAATGTTAGCGCATATATATTTTACCTATTTTATGAAGTGTATGTGGATTTAATCCATGTATCATTCATGTAAGTACTCATATATATTTAATGAACCTAATTTTCGATTCCACAAAGTACCCAATCTCTGGCTCGCAACCCTTATGGTTTCTTCAAATAGAGAGCTACCAAGTAGATGCCACCTAGGTCTATTTGTACTTCATTCTAGTTCACGCATTAATGGAGTTAATATTCTTAAGTTAACCTCCCTTAACATTGAGTTTTCATTAATGTGACACGGTGTTATATTGAGTTAGAGTCACAATCAACTTGGCGCCATTACTATCCAGCTACCTTCACTGGCAATACTAGTAATCTATTTAGTATGTGCATGGAAATTCGTCATCTTACTTCTAACCTTTGTTTCCTGTGAAGAATCCAGAGTATGGTGTTAGGCTCCAATCTGTCTGTGCATATGAGGGTTTGTAATTTATTTTGTTGGTATCTACATATATAAATACACTGAAGCTAGAAAGAATTCACGAATCAAAGCTAGTATTACTTTTCATTGCTTTTATAGTTGATAATTTATGCATAGTAGTATTTGTGTTTTCTTATTAAATACATCTTTTACCAATTTTGACACTACTATGGATACATACAGGTAATGAGAACATCGATTATGGCATCGATGCCAGCCTTTTTTACGTCATCAAGGATCAAGATGACATGATACAAGGGCAACGTTGTTATTACCATCTCTCATTTTTTTCTTTTCTTTTTTTGTAAACAAAACGTTATTATTTCTATTTATTATGTAATTGTTCATTGATAAAAAATTTACACAGTAGAGTTTCCAAGGATATGCCAAATGAAAAACCTAAAACTTTCAAAGGGTTCATCCAACACTGGCTATCAAGCCAATAGGTAACGTTCAGGCTTGAATTTGTATCCATGGATTTTCTAATATCTCATTATTATCTCTATGTTAAGTTTTAACAGTACATCATTTCTTCTATAACATCCCATTCTATTTGTCAAACTTTTATTGACTTATTCTTTGAGGACACTTGTGTGCAAGTGATCCAGATATGGTACATTATGATTTTGTCTTGATTGTGAGTTATATATGATGATGGTATATTGTGATTTATTGTTACTTTCAGATATATATGTATTGACAGGTATTACTGATGATTTTTCATGAGTATGCAGGATACATTACAGGTTGATGATGTAGATAGAATCAATGGTTCCCTTGGACTCCAGATTGATTCAGGGAGTGGATTGCATTTTGTTTGAGTATTTAACTTTACGTACATGTGATATATGATTGAGTATAGTATGATTTATGTATATGGACTATTGAAATTGTTCTTTGTTAGTGGATGCAGGCCTGACGATGCTTGTCAATCCGACTCACATAAGGATTAAAAGGGTCATGCCAAGAAACCAAACATTTGAAGGAGAGGTGTGGTAGCATCCCTGTCACATAATACTAGCACTCTCGTCGTGACCTGAACTCTAGTTAACGATTACCTAGTTTGAGAGGTACATGATTTCATGAGGGAAGACTGAGATAGTTTCTCGCGAGGAAATCTAAGGGGCATGCAATAAGGCAGAGTCCTTATTCCTTAGAATCCCTTAGTCTCTCACAAGGTCATGCAAGTATCAATATAAGTTTTAATAGAATGAATTGCTTCTAGTTGGAATATTGTATAATCTTGTTGGTGAATGTGGGTGCTCTTCCTGATTGGACGACATATATAGGCTCATTTTTCTTAGTTCGTTTCCAGATATGAAACCATGCAAAGCATGATCCACCTTAATCTACATGAGTTTTGACCAACAGTACCTACATTAGTTTTTAGGAATTATCACTGTAATTGTTCATTCGTACTTCGAATTTAAAGGAGGGTTACATATATGTTATTCTTGAAAAAATTATGCCCTTGATTATATATGTTGTTCATGAAAAATTAATTCTCGTGTTTACTGATGCAATGTGTTGTTCCTAAGATTACACTTAAGGCTCAAAGAGTAATGTCAAGGCATCAAGAATTTAAGGAATTTTTTAAGAGGCGCTTTTTCCTTCGTTAATTATATGAGAATTAACCCTTAAATGAAATTAATAACTGAATAGGAAAGAGGTCGTGTTTCGTCGTCTAAGTCGAGTAATAAAATCAAGTGATGCAAGAGAAAAATACAAAAATGTTAAATAGAATGAGGCATCGATGAAAGATGAATCTTACCTTGTTTACAATAGAATAAAATATAGAATGCACCCTTGAAAGGATATAAGATACACTGATCCAAGTAGCTTGCAGGTCTTGTATTTACTAATAGAAAAGACAGAGGAAAAACTGCTTCCTTATCAAATAACTGATGAAACGTGATTACAGTAGATGTTATACTAAATTGTAACCACTCACTTATCAAGGAGTGACATAAAGAAAACTAGAGATATGGAATACAAAAGAAGCACATAACTCAAACTGCACAAAATTTGGAATCCCTGTCTACACTTGTATTAATACTCACAAAAGGATGACTTTTTTTCATTACAATATGACAAGAAGAAGCATGTGTTAAGTCTTTGAAATATGTATTTATACAAAAAATGTTCTCAACCCTAAGTGGTTGGAATTCTCCTTATTTATAAAACAGTAAATATTACAATATGTGAAATTTGAAGCGTTTCACTTGCATCTCCCCCGTCTCTTCGCCACACTGGCAGAGACATTTCTCCTTCTTGTTCTCCATCTCATAAACAAATCGTCTCTAATCATGATCTGAGTACATGATATGCCCACATCGTCTCATTTTTTCCCATATGTGATGGCTTTCCCCTGCTCGACACATTGCACACATTTTCCTACGAACTGTGCCACCAATCTAGAAGTCTCAGTTGTGTCGTTTGCCTCAAAAGTATACAAATTCTTTTCCAAGTGAGGTGGAATATTTTCCATTCTCCTGTCTTCTGAATATGTATATTGTAGTTGCAGAATAGGACTGACTATCCATTTATGAATCTGGGTAATATCAATTTGTTTCAACTGCAAGATTTCGGCCCGAGCCTCTTCCATGTTTTTCCTGAAATCAAGTTGATTTTTTGCTATGTCAACTTGCCCCAGGACCTCAAAGATATTATCTTTTTTGAGGCCTAATGACTCTTTTTCGAGTGAGTGAAATGCTTCTTCACAAGCTTTCTTCACTTCCTTAGCTAATCTTTTACTTTTAGCTATGTTAGCCTCCCAGGTCTTCAGTATTATATCGCCTCTAGTTTGCTCTGAAAGAGACAATCTAGGGACCATGGCTACTTCCTCTTTTGTTGATGACAAAACTGCCTCCTAGAAAGTAGCTCGAGCAACGATGGCCTCTCTCTCCTTTAAGAAAATGTTATTCAAGGATTGTTATACCACCCGAAAATGGTTTTGGACAGCTTCTACCTTAGTAAAAAGGTTTTGTTGTGTTAATTCTAGTTTTTCGTGCACCTCCAGTGCATGAGCTTGGAAAACTACCATATATATAGCCATGTTTTCGGTTAGGTTTATTTTGTCCTGTAGTCATTTTACCAACTCTCCCTACTGACTGGCCCATTCTTTACTTGCATGTGCGTTCTTATGCATTTCTTCGAGACTGAATTTGAGTTGTTGGATTTATTGTCTATCACAAGCTCTAATCTTCTCAAAACTCTTATTCATATCGCTCCTAACATTCTGTTCCACAGTGTTGACTTGATTTTGCAATTGTCTCACCAGTAGATCTTTCTTCTTCAATTGTTCTTTTAGGTTCCCAACTGAATACTGGTTTGTTGTTGCAAAATCTCCTAGTGAGCCTGCCACCTCTATAGCGAAGTCTGCCTCTTCTAAGGCATGTCCATCAAGTAGCACCTTGTGTCTCTTGACAATTGCACCCTCCTTTTGGTGTGTTTCTCTTTTTACCATAGCCCTCCTTTTCTTGTTGAAGAAGAATTCAAAAGGGGGCATCTCTTCGACTGAAATAGGTGTAAGATATTCTATGAATACTACTTCGGCACTCGGGTTCCCTCTACTGAAATGTAAGGGTGTGATAGATTGGACAAGACTGTCTATCTCAGTGGATGGTTGTCTCCCGGCTATGTCGGTAGTTGATTTTCCTGGTGTGGACAGTGGCTTTTCTTCTCCCTTTTTTATCAAGGCCTCAGTCTGAGCTTTAGCTTGATCACTTGGTGGATTTGTCAATGTGGTGTCTCCTTTCTGAGTCAAAACCTCAGTCTTCTCCAAATTTTCTTGAGCATCATGTCCACTAGAGCTCCTTGTTTCTAAACTCTAGACCTCAATTTTTTGTGTAGCTAGGGGTGTTGGGGTTTCTCCCTGCAAGACTTTAGGAAGTCCATTTCTTCAGTGCCTTTGGAAATTATAGAATTCGACCAACTTATCTGGAGCCAGAGTTTGTACTCAGCTCAAAACTTCCCGATAGGATCTTTCTCCTTAGAATATATCATCCTAAGGAGAATCTTCATGCTCATATATTTTCAAATTGTAAAGGGCCATGTGATTTCCCACGATATTTTGAGGATCGTGTTTCTTAAATTCTATATTGACAAGTTTGATTTCCTCCAAGGTTGCAGCCTCTACTTTCGAATGGCCGAAATATAACAGCGAAAACATACCAAACTGCAAGGGAAAAGTGGGCCATACCTTTTTCTGCACTTCCTTCAGTTCCTTGTTGATTCCCCCAAGCACATTTTGATGCGCTACTTCACAGCACACCAATCAGTCTGGTAGAAACTTTGGAAAGGCATGTGGAGGAACCAAAGAACCAAAAATCCTGATATAATAAAAATTCTCTTCAATATACCAATCTGTTATCTTCCCCAGGTTGGTCACTATTTTGTCAGAGATCCTGGGAGGTGGGAACCCATATATAGAAACATGCATCGGCACCACCACATAATTGTAGATTTCATAGAAGAAATATTTCTCTTTATCTTCCCGTAGCTTTGAATGATAAAGATGTATTGGTTTGGCACTGGTTGGAGTCTGGCTCCAGCCCATCAAAGGAAAAGGGGTCATAAAACAAATGACATCCATAAGGTATGTCAATCTGTAAAATGAGGCAGGTCATCCTTTGGCTTTCAACGTCTGATATTCGGTGATTTCCTTGGCCAAATTGTCTGATAATATCTTGGCCCAATTGAATGAAAAAACCTCTGCAACTTCGTGCATGATCGCTACCCATGATAACAGGAAGTGGGCAGATTTTTCCCTCCCAAAAATTCTACAGAGCATCATGGCCACATACATCATATGAGAGTCTAATGATGCAGTGGTGTATATGCCATGGGTGTCTGCTCTGAATTTCTCAGGGCATGCCCACCAATCTTTGATCAAGTCAGGATAATTCTTTACACCTTTTGGGCACTCTTCTTTATCGAATTCCTTTAATAAAGTGGTATTATAACTATGTTTGAATGCTAGGGGGAATTTTTACATCACCTATATGTGTTCTGGGTGGAAAGATCCAACAACAGCTTTCTATGAATTGTAGATGGTCCTGGTCGCGACGTCGACGTTCTCTAGGGCCCAGCTTATCATTTCATTATACGGCATGAGCCTCAGTCATGTGGCTATCTTATGCAGCTCTGATTGATCTATGTATTTGAGATTCATTACCTGAGTTTCGATCCCCTCATTATCTGACTCTTCTGGACAGTTGTTCAGTTCATATTGTAGGATATCGCATACTTGCATCTAGGTTTTTATGGTCTCCACATCTCTCGGCGATGTGTCCGAGAGGAAATTTGTGTTTTAGCTCGAGCTCTCACGAGTCCCTTTAACCATTTTTCGCAGAGCCATGATAGTAGTAAACTCAGCACTGAGTTACCTATCACAGAAAATGCACAAAACTTATTATCTTGCTAAGCTTTCTCTGTGAAAAATGCGAATGGAATTCGGAATGAAATATCCTCTTCACCTTAAGCGCATCAATTTACGTATACCTTCAATGACAATGTGTTTACTTCCCTTAATGAAAATATTTTGGCGATGATCCGGGATCTTATTTGAAATCATTTTCCCTAGATCGGTTATTAATGCCATTAATGGTTGGTGGTTCGTGATCGGGAAAAGCATAGATGAAAATTTGAATTTATCCGAACGATGATTCAACGAAAACTTAACATGAGATAAATGATGTTTAACCTTAACTCTTTTTGGACCTTTGGACCTTGGGGTATCCAATAACAGCTTGATATATGATTCTCGATGTTCGAAACTATGAAGTGATTAATTACTTGTTAATTGTCTTTAATCTTTAATTAACTTTAGAATGCTTAATTACATTTCAAGAGTTCGGGTTTCAAGAATTTAGAATGCGATGGATGGTGAATACCTGAATTCTGAGTGTGAGAAGCTATTAATTACCCTTAATTGAGATTATTTTAATTAACCAAGGTTTAATATTTCAGGACTTCGCGTTTCGTAGATTTACAAGTTAGATCTTCTGTCATTTTCCTGAAGGGCCGCTTCTCGTAGTGACGTGTTAAAGCTTAGGGAGGTATACGTGTATATGGTGACTAGGATCAAACGCTTTTCACATATTAGGACTTCGAAGCTGAGGCATGTTAAAACGCCTAAAGTATGAAACTCCGAAACTTGAAACTCTGAAGTATTCTTTAGTGATTTGACTCTTTAAAGAGTAGGCAGCTCCATAACTTCTAAGATATTAGGATCATTTGATTGAATGGAAGACTTCATCAATGGTGAGAATCAAGTGCGCGTTGTTTTTATTTAAACGAGAATGAAAACTATTTAAAGTCTAAAGTTTAGAAATATATATGTGTTCCAACACAATGCAAGCCCACTGGCTGGCACGATCTCTCAGCCTAGGATCAAATATAACATGAGCCGAAATGGCTCTCGTGTCTCTATAGAACCTCTGGGTTTATTTACCTTGGGCCCTTCAGCAACTTGGCACAAAAATTCAGTTTCACAAGGGTCCCTTTCCTCCGGTGGAGTTGTGCACGTGACTGCAGGCTATAACCAAACGCTAGATAAAAAGGAACTCACTTCGGTTCTCCGAAACTTCGAAGCTCCAGGAGAATTCACTCCAATGCATCGAAGACTATACCAACCAAACTCGGTCATAAAGCGAGGTTGACCAAAATTTATGGGTTATCACCCTATCCTTCCACTTTCTCATCCTTTTCAAATGGCCAAATCTGACGGCTAGTGGGGATTTTCCTCCCTCCATGATCTACGATGGATATTCACTTTGGGAATCTAGGCTTCGAGGTTCTTCCACTCCAAACAACGATGACCAAATCTACTTGAAGCATTAAATCGCCGAATGACTCAGAGATCTATGCTTGCACTAGACTAACGATCTAAGGATGATATTTTTGGGTGCAATCGACAATTCACGGGTAGCTCGGGTCCCAAGCAAGTAATATGGACCATCAATTCCTTACCAAAGGATTTCTAACAATTCTCTCAGCTCCCCCTGGGAACTCCACACGTCGCTTTCTCTCTTGAGTTTTGTCACTTCTAAGAAGTGAACTCCAGCACACATTTGTGCTTCCCTCCTGAGATTTTTTACTTTTAAGGTCCTTCTGCACACTCCTTGCGCTTACTCTGTGGATACTTGCACTATCCCTTCTGATCTCTAATCCTTAGAAGTTAATTGCCTCTGCACACATTGCATTGGCTATGTGCATACTTTGCATTGTGACTTCCAGAAGAGAAACATTTGAAACTTAAAACATAATCATAAACTCATTCATAGAACAGATAAACACACAGACATAGAAATACAACAACAAAGTATCTATTTAGTTTCAGAAAGTAAAAAAAAATCTTACAGTCTCCTCTCAGGATTTGAGAGCATTTCTATTCTCTTCTCTTCTTTTTAAAAAAAAAAAACTATCTTATATCATAGATTACAATGACTTATACAATCTTGGTTGCTCGAGCCTTCTTCTCTAAGACAATTCTAGTGCTTTCACATCTTTTTAATGCATTCATATCACTAAGCTATCATAGTAATTGCATATTTACAAATTCATATATGATTTGTCGCTCAAATATGTACAACCTACAATCATGAAAGATGCTTTTACAGCCTTCTTAGCGTATAAAACGGTTCTATTCTTTGATCTCAAGGGATATTTAATTATAATGGATTCAAAATAAATGCCATGCCTTCCTTGGATTCCAAACCAGTTTAATGGGTATTGCGTTGTTTGATGACTTGAATGTTAAGTGGGAGCGATGCTCCTGCATCATTTACATAATTGTTGTAGCAGATAAATTTCTAACTTGTTAACTTTAAAAGAAAACAAAAAAAAATATGCTAACTCATAATATCTACTTACTTGGTTTGTACAATGGAGGGTTGTTACATATGGTATCAGAGTGGGTTCAACGCTGCGACATCGGACCCGTACGCCTTCCACTGTTGCATTTGATAATAGATTTGTATCACTAATAAATTTTGAAATTTTCCATGAAGGTAATCATGGTTAGAGGACATAGGGGAAGTAGATGTCATGGTGTGGGAGAAATAGGTGTGCCTCCTATGATAGTATCCACACCAGAGAGATCTAACCCTCAGAGAGATGAGAAGACTATTGAGAAGGATAAGGTTGTTGTGGGAGACGTGGTAGGTATGATGAGATCCTTCCAGAGGATGTCAGAGGCATTGATCAACCACCTGGATCGAGATGAGGGTTGGGAGTCTGTACCCAATGAGGGTTCACATCGCACTCTAGCAGGTAGTAGTAGTATACACAGAGAACTCGAGAAAGTGAATTTTCTCGAGTTTCGGGGTGTCACGAATGGCTTAGCCACCGAGGCATGGTTGGAGAACATGGTGATGTGCTTCGCACTTCATGATTACACCTCTAACATGAAAGTCTGCATGGAATTATTTAAACTGAAAGGGAGTGCTCTACTTTGGTGGAAGATACTCCTACATCAACTAAACATGGTCGTTGAAGACGTGTCATGGGAATTGTTCGAGGAAATATTTTGGAATAGGTACTTGTCGGATGAATTCATTGAGTGTCATCTTAATGAGTTCAACGCCTTATGACAGGGTAGTTGTATGGTACCAGAGTATGAGGCCATTTTCATATAGCTACTTAGGTATGCTCCACATCTGAACACAGAGAAGTTAAAGGTCAACAAGTTTGTGTTCGGCCTTAAATTTAACATTTGTGCGAAGGTGAGGATCCTAATGCCTCAAAAGTTGCACGATGCAATTCAAAAGGGCCTCATAGCTGAGGAAGAGCTGAATAGTGGGGGTCAGGGAATAACTCCTTCTAGACCAAATGGACAGGTGACACCAGGAGCGCAGCAACATCAAACACTAGCTAGATAGACTTTTAGGCACTGCGATATTCCCAAAAGACCTATGTTTTTGACACCATGGCGACATACTCCTCAATAGAGGACTCTCTACAGAGCACCATGGAAGCAACATTTTAGGCATGTTCAGTAGAACAGACCAGGATCACTGACTGTTAGGCCAGCAACTTCTACTTCGGGGACCAGGAGCACTATATCAAAGAATGGATGTTGGACATGTGGAGAGGACATGTGGAGAGCCACATTACCAGCGATATTTTTCGATTGAGAAGGCTAAAGTGTTCGGATCATCAGGCCCCACTACAGTTGGAGATTTGGGGAAGGCCCACCGGATACATGTAGTGGTGAACAATTGCCAGGTCGAGCACCAGTGCACTATTCCTGAGACATCAAGTATGATCATTGATCAAAATTTTAGTATTTTGATAGATCCAGGAGACAGAGAGATTTATTTCTAGTGCAGCACTTAAGAGAATTAAGGTAAAGGCGATCGAGAAGGACAAGTTCAAATACATATAAATGGAATCAGGTGCCAAACATAAAGTTGGAGGAAAGGTTATGGACTACAGCATTAACCTGGGTGATTTTCTAATGAAGGAAAACCTTTATGTCATGATTTTATAGATGTATTTCTGGAGGAAATACCAGGTTTTCCACCAAAAAGAGAATTGGAGTTTACACTAGACCTAAAAACTCGAAAGGAACAGATTGCAAGAACTCCATACAAGATGTCAATGCCTAAATTGCAAGAGTTGAAAATGCAACTGAAATAATTGTTAGACTTAGGACTTATACATCTAATTATATCATTGTGGGGTGCACCAGTTATTTTTTTGAGAAAGAAGGATGGATCGTGGAGACTTTGTATGGACTATCGACAATTGAACAAAGCTATGATCAAGAACTAGTATCCATTGCCAAGAATAGATGATTTATTTGATTAGATGAAAGGAAAAAAATGTGTTTTCTAAGATTGACTTGAGATCAGCATATCACCATTTATGGATCAAAGAGGACTATAACCCTAAGAATGCATTTAAGATTAGATTCGGACACTATGAGTTCGTCGTTTTACCGTTTGGATTGACAAATTCCCCGGGCGTATTTATGAGTTTAGTGAATGGGGTATTCTATGAATAATTGGACAAGTTTGTTCAAGTATTTATTGATGACATAATAATTTATTCTCAGAAAAAAGAAGAGCATGAATAACACTTGATATTGGTTTTACAGTTTCTAAGAGAAAACAAATTGTATGGGAAGCTATCGAAATAGTTTTTTTACCAATCAAAGATTCATTACTTGGGACATATCATATATGGAGAAAGTACCATTGTGGGTCCATCGAAAGTAGAGGCTATTAGCCAGCTCCGATGAACGTACAAGAAGTATGTATATTTATGGGTTTAGTAGGATATTATCGACGATTCGTCAAAGGTTTTTTGAAGATAGCAAATCCAATCATGGAATTGCAGAAGAAAAACAAGAAATTCGTATGGACAGAGAAATGTGTGGAATCATTTCAAAATCTTAAGGAGCTATTAATGACAGTGTCGATATTAAAGTTCCCTGACATGGACAAATAATTCTTGGTATGCATGGACAAATTCAAGGAAGGTTTAGGCAAAGTTTTGATGCAAGATGGTCGAGTGATCGCTTACATTTCTAGGAAATTAAGAAGGCATGAAGAAAACTATTCAACGCATGACTTGGAGTTATTAGTGATTGAATATGCCTTGAGAGTTTGGAGACATTATCTTATTGGATGAAAATTTGAATTAAAGACAGATCACTGTGGATTGCAACACATTTTTACTCAAGGTGACCTGAACGCACAACAAAGAAATTGGTCAAAACTACTTAGCAAATACGATTTCGAGATTACTTACATTAAAGGAATGATGAATAGAGTAGAAGATGCATTGATTCAGAGACCATGCATATTCTTGGTAATACCTCTTAAGACGAATATATGAGAAAATATTCTAGCTCTACAGATTGACGATGATTGGTACAAGGAAGTTAATGCTAATACCAGACAAGATACCATGATGGTATCGACGTTTGAAGGCTATTCATTGGACAGCAACGGATTGTTGAGATATAACGACAAAATTTACATACCACCTAACGATGAATTAAGAAGTTTGATCTTAAGAGAATCTCATCGATCAGCTTACATGGCTCATCCGGGAGTCACAAAGATGAAGGCATGCCTTAAGCCTTTATTCTTCTGTAAATGAATGAAAGCAGACATAGTTAGTTATGTGGCAATATCTCTATAATTTCAGCAAGTGAAGGATGAACATAGACATCCAGTAGGATTATTACAGCCACACACGATTCCTGAATCAAAATGGGAGGTCATTTCGATGGATTTTATTGTTGGATTTCCACTGACGGCAAGGAGACACGATTCAATTTTTGTGGTAGTTGACACTCTGATGAAGAGTGCACACTTTATTCTAGTGTGTATGACGTATCAAGTGCCAAAAATAGCTAGAGTATTTGTTAGCGATATCGTTAGGTTACATGATGTACCAAGAATAATCATATCCGATCGAAGATCATTGTTTACTGGACAATTTTGGACTATTTTCCAAGAGGCCTTAGGAACGCAATTGAATTTTAGCATAGCATATCACCCCGAGACAGATGGAAAAACTGAAAGGATGAATCATATTTTACAGGATATGTTGCGTATGTATGTGATGGATGAACAGAAACATTGGGAAGACTTATTTCCATTGGTATAGTTTGCATACACCAACAGTTACCAGAGTACGATTAAGGTGGCACCATTTGAGTTTCTTTATAGGCGACCGTGTCGGATGCCATTGAATTGGGATTGACTTGAGGATAGGGTCCTGGTGGGATCAAACATTATCCAAGAAATGGAAGAACAAATGCAATGTATAAGACAAAGGATTAGAGAAATGCAGGATGGACAAAAGAGTTATGTTCATACGCATCACATTGACCGTAGTTATGAGGTTGACAATAGAGTTTTCTTGCAAGTAAAACCACATAAGAGTTCGATCAAGTTTGGAAAGGGTGCTAAATTCTCTCCTAGGTTTCTAGGACCTTTCGAAGTTATGGAAAATAAAGGACTCATGTCTTACCGACTAGCATTGCCTAATTCTTTGATCTGTATCCATGATGTATTTCATGTATCTATTTTATGAAAATATATTAGCGATTCATCACATGTTATTGACATGAGTTTTTTTCATTTTTTGGATGAGGGTGCTCTCATGGCGAAGCCAATATGTATTATATACCATCACACTCAATAGCTATGATGTCGAATAGTCGATCATGTCAAGGTATAGTGGGACAACTATAGTCCACACTCAGGTACATGGGAGGACGTAGTTGAGATGTGTCAACAGTTTCTTTATTTATTTTATAGATTAGATATGTATATCTATGTCAGATACATTTTACTTGCATTTATAGAATGTACAAACTTTGGGATGAAGTTTAAAACAAGAGGGGGAGTATGTAACATCTCGTCCTACTTATCACACTTTTATTGACTTATTCTTTGAGGACACTTGCATGCAAGTGATCCAGATATGGTACATTATGATTATGTTTCGATTATGATTTATATATGATGATGATATATTGTGATTTATTGTTACTTTCAGATGTATATGTATTGATAGATATTACTTATGAGTTTCATTGAGTATGTAGGATACATGACAGGTTGATGATGCAGATATCATCAATAGTTCCCTTGGACTCTGGATTGATTCAGGGAGTGGATTTCATTTTGTTTGAGTATTTCATTTTATGCACATGTGATATATGATTGATTACATTATTATTTATGTATATGGACTATTGAGACTATTCTTTGTCAGTGGATGCAAGCCTAACAACACTTTCCAATCTGACCCACATGAGTAAAGGGGTCATGCACATAAACTAGACATTTGAGGGAGAGGTGTGGTAGCATCCATGTCACAGCCTACTATCACTCTCAACATGACCTGAACTGTCAGTTAACAATTACCTAGTTTTAGAGGTACACGATGTCGTGAGGGCATACTGAGATAGTCACTCACGAGGAAATCTAAGGGGCGTGCAATAAGGTTGATTCTGTGTTCCTTAGAAGCCCTTAGTCTCTCACAAGGTCGACCAAGTAGAGTGTTGACTACAAGAGTCGAACAAAATTTCAAAACTAGTCAAAGGCGAGTGGCACCCTTAGAGCATGAAGGTGTGTCTTGAAGGGCACGTCGTGCAATAAAATGTGGGTCAATAAATCTAGGTGTCCTAGAAAATAATGAATTGTTTAGACCTTGTTAGAATAAAATTTAATTAGTCATCAAATTATAAACTTAGAAGCCTAACAAGAGTCTAAGACTAAGTCTAAGTATAAATTTAAATAAGGGACTAAATAAAATATTAAATAAGTCAAAATATTTGAGCTAAAATCAAACTCTAGTAAAAGAAGGAATAAAAATTTAAAGATTGGGAAAATTGCACATGTGTGCATGAAAACAATAAAAGGGCTTTTTTTTAATAAAAAGAAATTAAAACATGAGAAAATAGGTGTAGTCATAGAATGGTATCTTGAGTGAATCTACCACTAATTCTAACTAAAAGAAGACTCTTAAACCAAATCAAACTAAGATCTAGTTAGTGAACACTCATTAAATGGGAATTTGGGGAACTAAGAGACATCTAAGAGCAAAAATAGGGACACATTGGGGAATGTGAGGGAAAATGGATTTTTAAATAAAATAAAAAGAGGAATTACTTGTGCAACCTTGGGAGAGTGTGACACATGTGTTGGGTGAATAATAATTTAATTTAATTATTAAAAATGATTTAGTTGGGCATGGGGACAAGTGTCTTTGAAAAATAATTATATAAAAGAAATGGAGGAGAAGTGAAAAGGGCTCAATTTTGGTCAATACTGTTATGCTACCAAATTTTTTCTTGACTAAATTTTACTTGTGAGAGTTGGGATTCCAAGACTTGTAGAGTGTGGAATCTCTTCCTTGCAAGGAAAGTTTTGGGTGCTATTGATTTCTGGTTTTTGTGTGTGGCCCCTTTACATCTCGGGGGGATAAGGGGGAAGAAGAGTACCCCTAGCATTGGTTGGGAGGTACCGGTGAAGTCCTTGGATTTGGGAAGTGGAACAGGAGGGATGCATGTTAGAATTCAAATATATTGGATTTAATATTGAATCAAATATATTGGATTTAATATTGAATCAAATATGTTTCAGCTTCTATATAATATCAGGACACTTGCGCCTACTAATTTCAGATATGTATTGATATGTAAATAAATGTATTGTTTAGACACGCTCAATTCCATCATTCGAATGAGTTAGGATAGTACTGACCTTAATTGTAACATTTTAATGATTAACTCAGTAACATTGTTACGCTGTAACAACTGGATCTTTCTTCTTAAATCACTGTGCACAATCTCAGTTAACTCGCTCTAAGATTAAATTCTCTTCTAATAGTTTTTAAATTTATTCTTTGTATTACTTAAACAAAGGATAAATTTTTCATGTTGTATGGTAAGAAATTGTTTATATAAAAATAAAAAATTTCATCTTGTATCCATGCGAGGTCGGTAGGTGTTAAAAGTAAAAAAAAAATGATTGGTATCTCATCCTACTTTGATGACTAAAGTATCAATATTAGTTTTAATAGAATGAATTACTTTTAGTTGGAAGATTGTATAATATTGTTGGTGAATGTGGGTGCTCTTAGCTGATTGGATGGTATATATAGGCTGATTTTTCTTAGTTTGTTTCCAAATATGAAACCATTCAAATCATGATCCACCTTAAGCTACATGAGTTTTGACCAACAATACCTACACTGGTTTTTAGGAATTATCACTCTAATTGTTCATTCGTACTCCAAATTTAAGGGAGGGTTACATATATGTTGTTCATGCAAAAATTATTCTTTTTCTTATATATGTTGTTCATGTAAAATTAATGCCCTTGTTTATTGATGCAACCCAAGCCCACTGGCTGGTGCCACCTCCCAGTCTAGGATCAAATCTAACATGATCTGAAATGTATATCGAGTCCCTGTAGAACCCCTGGGTTTCTTTACCTCAGTCCCTTTAGAAACTTGGCGCAAAAGTTCAGTTTTGTGAGGGTCCCTTTCATCCGGTGGATTTGTGCACGTGATCGTAGGCTATAACCAAACGCTAACCGAAAAGGTGCTCACTTCGGTGCTCTGAAACTTTGAATATCCAGGAGAATTCACTCCAATGCGTCGGAGACTATACAGGTCGAACCCGTTCATAAAGCGAGGTTGACCGATAGTTGTGGGTTATCACCCTATCCTTCCACTTTCTCTCCCTTTTCAAACGTCCAGATATGATAGTTGGTGGGGATTTTCCTTCCTCCACGATCTACAGTGGATATTCACTTCGGGACTCAAGGCTTTGGGGTTCTTCCACTCCAAATAATGATGACCAAATCTACCCAGAGTGTCGAATCACCAAATGACTTGGAGATCTATGCTCACACTAGACTACCGATATACGACTGATATTTTTGGGTGCAATCAACAGTTCACGGGTAATTCGGGGCCCAATAAAGTAATATGGATCACCAATTCCTTAGCAAAGGATTTTTAACAATTCTCTGAGCTCTACCTGGGAACTTCGCATGTTGTGTTCTCTCCTAAGCTTTGTCACTTCTAAGAAGTGAACTCTGACGCACACTTGTGCTTCCCTCCTAAGCTTTTGGACTTTGAAGGTCCATCTGTGCACTCCTTTCGCTTACTCTTTGAAGAATTGCACTATCCCTTATGAACTCTAATCCTTAAAATTCAATGGCCTCTGCACACATTGCATTGGCTTTGTGCACACTTTGCACTGTGACTTCCAGAAGAGAAACATTTGAAACTTAAAACAGAATCATAAACTCATTCGTAGAACAGACAAACACACGGACGCAGAAATACAACAACACAGTATCTATTTAGTTTCAAAAAGTACAAAACAACATTACAGTCTCCTCTTAGGATTTGAGAGCATTTCTATTCTCTTATCTTCTCTTTCAAAAAAAATGATCATACAACATAGATCACAATGACTTATACAATCTTGGCTGCTCGAACCTTTTTCTCTAAGAGAATTCTAGTGCTTTTACATCTTTTTAATGCATTCCTATCACTAAGCTATCACATTAATTGCATATTTACAAATTCATATATGATTCATTGCTCAAATCTATACAACTTACAATCATTAAAGATGCTTTTACATCCTTCCTGGCGTATACAACGGTTCTATCCTTTGGTGGTTTTTGACTTGGATGTTGAGTGGGAGCGATGCTCTTGCATTATTTACATAATTGTCGTAGCAATAAATTTCTAACTTGTTAAATTTAAAAGAAAACAAAAAGAAATAATATGCTAACTCATAATATCTACTTACTTGGTTTGTATAATGGAGGGTTGTTACAGCTTCGTTGTAGGGGTCAACAACCTCCTGAGCAAAACCATGATATTACTGGGCATCGGACTTACCCAGGTACTACATCTCGTTCCCAAGTGAACAATAAGCACGGTCATGAAGTGAAGAGATACCCAGAACTATGAGGTCAAACCTAACTGAGTTTCAAAGATAATGATGTGTACTTCTCCTCTGCAAGCCATGAGTACTTTTGTACAAATATGAACTTGGTTTGTCTTTCTATCACCGAGGAATTTTTTTTCTCTCAAGTCTATAACAAATTTGTTAAGGCTTAAACATAAATTGTTTGATTGTATAAATGAATTAACTTTGTTTCCTTCTACATGGAAGGGTTCCAGGGTTTTGCATTATCTATTGTTATTTTCAATATTTTCCATATCTTCTTTAATGAGGTCATTGGATTCACAGTTTTGTTAGATACCCTATTTACCACCACATTTATACTTACCATTGATTATATATATTCCCACAGTTGGATTCTCTTAGTTTTTGTAATTAGGGTTACAACTTAGTAATTTTCTTGTGACATTCAAGGGCATCTTGATTTTTCCTTTTGGATTAAATGAAAGTAGTATTCTTGTTTGTAAACTCAATGTGTTATACTGCTTTGAAAACCCAATAATTATTTTATTTATTTGTCTTGGTTTATCTATGCATATATACTTATATCTATTTCAAAATAAAGATTAACCAGATAGGGTTTCATGATTTTGTTTTCAAGAATCTTTTTATCTCTAACCCATATTCTACGATATCAAAATTTGTAAATATGTAAACTACCAATATTAATGGCTCTGGTTTAACTTGAAAACAAGTGTTTCCTCTCTTTGTTTTGTATTTCTGCAACATTATTGGGCATTGTGTTTTATATCAAAAGAAAGATGTCTATTTGTATTCAATCAACTACAACACAATATATTTACAACACAATATACTTTGCTTGCAAACTAGAAAAGAATGTACACAAATATTTTCTATGTTTTATCATAAGTGTATGCTCCTTATAAATATTAGTTTATAGAGTTCACTAGTTTACTGCATTGCCCACCCACAACATTATTTTCTATAAAAGAAAACATTCTACTAAAATTATTTAACTACTATCAAAAAATAATATAAGTAGATAAAGCACAATTTTTCTCTTTCTTTATAACCATAATGAATCTCTTCATCTAACATTATTGTAACAATTCATATTTAATAACAATAGAAATTTAAACAAAATATAAGTAATGAAAACATATCTTAATCTGTTTTAAAACTGAGGATAAATTGAGGAGAGAATCTAATTCCTCCCAACCATATACTAGAACATACAAGTTACACACTCTTGTCAACCCCAATCCTAATTCATTATTCCACAGGGACTGAAAATTTCAATAACCTTCTCTAGATAAACCAAAACTTGACTATTGCTCATAACCATCAAGTTCAAATCCTTCTCACAAGTACTCGACAGTGTCTTGCCTCCTCTATACTTGTCTCTCCTCTATTGTTACCAAGAAGAATGAATATAGCTTGCCTAGGTATTTTATTTCAAGTTAGCCTCATCCCTAACCCTAGGGAATCTTCTTGGTCTAGCTTTGTTCTAATTTGTTCCCTCACATACCATATCTTTGGGAGTAGGTTTACACTTGTCCTCATCGACAATATTTACTCTGGTAGTTTCTATTCCTTTTCACTCTCCCATGGAATAATGAATTACTCTTTTGTAACTAGATTCTCTAATCAGTTTGTCTCAAGTTAAATAAAATAAATTAAAAATAATATTTACAAAAATATTTCTCATCATCAATGTTTATGATGATATAAATTTAACTTAAGTCTTTTCTCAAAAAATTCTCCAATTATAAATAACCAAAATTAAAATATTCAAGTATTTTTTTAATTGGAGGTACATTACAACCATGCCATGCCTTGCCTTGCCTTTCCATGCCATGCCTTGTCTTTCCTTTCCATGCCATGCCATGCATTGCATTGTCTTTCCATGCCATTCCTTGTCAAGCCATGTCATGTCATCCCATACATTGCCTTGCCTTTTCATGCCACGCTATAACATACCCCGCCACCCATAGGCCGAGGTACGCTATCTTCAAGCCCACCCTTGGACTTATTTCTCTTACCGATACCTTTTTAATTTAATAAGGATGCATAAAAAAAAAAGATCTAACGACATGTACAACAATAATCAGCAAGCATGTATATTCTAAAGATTTAACTAAATGATAAATAAATACATAGCGAAATACAATCATATATAGGTAAATAATACCAAATCAGAGAGCACTTATCTTTATAAAAAAAGACACCAATTGGTTGCAGACCAAGGACGTTCCAACCAACCATAGACACTATGGTTCCAAATCTCAACAGCAATGTCACCCCCGAGCCAGGGCTATGAACCCACAAGGATGGTTCTAGAGTGTTACTTGGCTTCCTAAATCGATCAGCAATCAAGCTCTCACAAGATTTTCAAGCACTCATAGCAATCCAAGTACCCAGCTCTCTTCTACCCATCTTGCACCACCCAAGAGAATGTACCCCCACCTTTCTCTTCCATGCAGTCCCTCAAGCAGTCCTTCTCCTTCCAGGGCTCCAGCGCAACTAGTCCAGAATCTCCATGCTGGAACTCTTAGGACTCACAGTTGTGAACAAAGTTGGACACAGGCCAACGCATCTCAAACGTGTAGGCCTCAATTCATGGCTAGATTATACCCGCGACCACTACAGCCAACAATACCATGGCTACTCTTCGGAAATTTGTTTCCCTCTCCCCAAGCCAAGACACTAATGATGAAGGATGAATGAGTGATAAGTAAGAATGTAATGAATGAATGGGTGAGTAAGTGAGTGGACCAAATAACCAGTGAGCAAGTGAACGAGAGAAAAAAACCGAGTGAATTCCCCAACAGACCAGGGGTAGGTGTAAGTATTCCATGGGGAATCGAGAACCTCTTGGCCTTCCCCAAGAAGCTCACATAATTGATCCACTCCCTTAGACAAAAGGATAATTAAAATAGGAAATAAACATTTATCCCCTCAATCCCCCTCTCTTGTGGAATCATATACCCCTATAACTCTAGTCCTTATCTATCTAGCAGCCAGCGATGTGTTTATTATTAATAATGATCAAAACATTAAATTTATTAGGCACACTGGCCTCTTTTAATTGTTTGGGCCCTCTGGCCTCTTGACAATTAACAAAATACATTATTTAATATGGGTCTCAAAACTTGGGGTGTTACATCCCCTCCCCCTTATTTTGGCACTGTCCTCAGTGCATATACAAAATAGAGATCAAAATCTCAAAATTTATTCAAAAAGTTGTGGGTAATCTGCCTACATGGCATATTCATGCTCCCAGGAAGCATCTTCAGGACAGTAGCAGTTCCACTGAACTTTTACCAGCTCTATAACTTGATTCTGGAGCATTTTGACCTTTTTGTCCAATACCCACACTGGTTGGACCTGAAATTCTCCCTCTATCTCTACCTTAATCAAATGCCAATCAATAACATGGTTAGGATCATGTACATATTTCTTTAGCAAAGAGACATGAAATACATTATGCACATTCGTGGAAGTAGGCGATGCAAACATGTATGCAACTTGCCCTATTCTGTCCAATATTTCAAATGGACCACAGAATTTGGTTGCCATCTTTGTACAACTACCTAATTTCAAAGATATTTTCTTGGGTGTCACTTTCAAAAGTACATGCTCCCCTACTTTAAATTCTCTAGCTGTCATTTTCTTATCTGCATAAACTTTCTATCTATCCTGAGTTGCCTTTAAATTCTACTTGATCTTAACCATGTGGTCTTCCATATCCTTGAGAAACTCAGGCCCAAGTACCACTCTATATGTTGTGTTGTCCCAGCTCATTGGAGTATTTCATTTCCTACCATACAAGGTTTCAAATGGGTTCATTCTCAATGAAGCTTGATACCCATTATTATATGAAAACTCAACCAAGTGTAAGTAATCTTCCCACTTAGGTGGATTATCCATCACATACATTTGCAACATATCTTCAATTACTTGGTTGACCCTATCTATTTTCCCATCTGACTGTGGATGGTATGTTGTGATAAAGTTTATATTTGCACCAAATCCTTTAAATAATCCCCTCCATAAATTGGAGGTAAACTTTGTATCTTTGTCCAAGACAATTGTCCTAGGTATCACATGCAACCTAGCAATCTCCCTCGTGCAAACCTCGCAATATTAGTCGATGTATGTGTTGTTTTTACAGGAACAAAATGAGTAGCCTTTGTTAATTCGTCAACCACTACCATGATTGAATCATGTTGTCTTGTTGTCCTAGGTAATTTAGTTATGAAATCAATGGTTATCACTTCCCATTTCTTCTCTGGGATTCACCCTTAGCATATTGATCTTGATGATTTCTATTAGGCTCATTCCTATTGAAGGGAGGTTTGAATCCTTTCCTCCTCTGATCAGACTTCTCCTTATTCTTATACTTTCAATATTTCTACAGGGATTCTCTTCCATGGCCTTGCTCATATAGGTATTTAGCCTTCTTAATGGCCTCAGTCAAGATCTTGGGCTCATCATACCTAATATTTTCTTTACAAAACGCTGGCAGTCCACTTAGAAATATCGTTATTTTCACCTTCTCATCATTAATGAACCCGGCATACTTTAACAACCCTAAGAACTTCTTCTCATATTCTGCCATAGTCATGCTTCTCAGCCTGAGTTCAAAGAACTCCTGCATTTTCTTGTCATAGAAATTCTCTAAGAGGTACTCCTTCTGGAAGTTCTTCTTGAACTTCTTCCAAGTGATCCTCTTCTCACTAATATGTTCAACTTGCTTCAGTTGATCCCACCACATTGTGGCTTTCCCGTGTAAATGGTAGGTGGAAATCCTGGATTCTAGGTTTGATGAATAGTTATGCAATTGAAAATATCTCCTGAGTCCAAGAAACCATGCATCAACATCATCTTCCATTTCTCTTTCACCATCAAAGAATGGTGGCTTGAGCTTCCTCAACTCTCCCTGCAAACTATCCAATTCATGTCTTCTTCTTTGGTGCCTGACAGGAGACACCTATGGACTACTTATGGAATCTTCATATGCATAAAACTTCCTTGCTTAGTAGGGAGGCAAGTCATGTCTATGAGTTCTGCTAGCACTTCTTGAATAACCAGCTCTTCCACGATCATCTCTTCTTTCATGATACATGCCTTCTTCCTCTTGTTTTGAGTTTGATTCCCTCTTTGTTTTCCTCTGCAACTGATTTAAGCTTTGCATCACTCGATCATTTATATGACTTTGTTCTCTCATCAGTATTTCATTGTTTGCTTTGTAGCTCTGCACTTCTATTTTCAGGCTTCTTACAGTTTCTATTAATATTTCTTGCTCCCCTTTGCCCTTGTGTTCGTTAGATTTTGTCTCTGCATTACCAAATATTATATTCTATCCCTTGGCCTCTTTATCATGGTTGGAAGCTCCCTCTCCTTCTTCCATTTCTTGAATACGCATTTTGAACTGATGTGTTTAAACCCCTTAATTCTGAAAATGTGTAAGTGACCATTTTGTTAGAATTAAGCATATGATAAACAAAATTTTCCAAACAATGCTACCGGTCCTTTTTCTTCTCAATTCATGAAGAAAATATATGAATCAATATGCATCATATAACACTTCCATGTTATCCCCTAGCCGATACAAAATTTAATTCTACACAGGCACTCCCTTCAAACTACTTCCCCAGGTGACCACGGCTCGAAACCGCGGGCCAAATCCTTCCTGGCGCTTTCTATGTTATAATTACTATATCAGAGATCATGTGGTTTAAATCAATCGAGGGTTGAGATCGACGGTCAACAAGAGCTCCAAGACTCTGGCTTCGAGAGTTCCAGACTGTCCACACTCTCAACTCTTTTGGAGTGCCAAGTCTTCGTACTGCAGGATCTATTGCCATGTATCCTATCCAGATCAATGGTTAGGATTTCCTTCGTGACTTCAAGTTTCAGGTATTTCCCAAGTGTGCCTCTGCACATATATCCTAGAGTGTCGAAATACTATAGGTCCTCTCCTTCCTCCACGTATCACCTCTTGATCAATGGTGGAGATTAACTCCATCCTTCAAGAGTTCTCGACCCAAACTACCTATGCCTTGAATCCTCCAGAGTACCAAGTCTCTGGACTACAGGGTCTACTACCACATGGCATAAAATAATGCACAGACACATGGCCCTATCTGATGGGTGACACATGTCATATAATAACTGGCATGAATGGTCTTTGAAAAACATGAAACACTGTGACACGTGCAACCATCAAGTGTGTCCACGTCACCCCAGGTGAATTCATTAGGCCACATCACTCTAGTGCCTCTCAACTTCGGGACTTCAAAAATTCGAAGCTTCAAAATACTTCTCCACACTTCACCCCAAATCCCCCGAACACCAAACTATCGAATTGGTTAATTTGCATACACATGTCCTCAAACACGAACGATCTAGATTTACTCTGGGGATTAGGGACTTTGGAGGTTTTTGCTGTTGAACACCACCACACCCCCGGACTATCAAACGTCCAATTTACCAAGCTATGGGAGCCAAGATACTCTGGAGAATAATTTCGGGTCAAAAAGAATGGTGGAAAACAGCGATAATAAAAAAATACAAGTTGGGTGTCAGGAAAATATGTATGGATTATATCCCAGAAACTCAACCTGGCTCACAAATCTGGAAACCATTACGAGCCTCAATCCCCTTATTTAAAGATCACCTTTCATGGATCCCTAAAAATGGAAAAATGATCAGGACCTGGCAAGATTCGATTTTGGGAATTTATCTCACATCTCGAGCAGAAGAGATCGCCAATCTTAAAACATGGATTATGTTAGAACAAAAGCTCACTCTTTTCGATATTTCTTCTTCGAATGAAGATGGAACATAGAAGGCTTGGATCCTGGGGGACACCCTCATTCATCTGCAGAATCAAGCTCAATTGTTGATATATCTTCTTAAAGGAGAATCCCCTTTACTCTGAGATCTTCATGACAGTCAAGTATGGGGAGAAGATGGGTACTCAGTAAAAGAAGGATACAAAACTCTCCTTTCCATCTCAAGGGCCCTTCACTTTTTAGATAAGTTTTAAAATATCTGGAGTCCAGATGCTCTGCCAAAAATAACATCTTCATTTGGTCTCTAGATCATGGGAAAATATTAATGGGAGAAAACTTGATGAAAAGAGGTTTCCACAGACCTTTCACATGTGCTCTTTTCCTAAGGAACCAGGACACAATTCAACACCTCTTTTGGGAATGCTCCTTCTCTATAATAGTTTGGGATTATATCTACAGAGAATTGAACTATCAGATAAGGTGGCCCTCAAATTTAAACCCTTGCTTGGGAAATTGGGAAAGATATTACCAAGGCTCCTTCCATGGAAAACCAATTTTCAAAAGACTGTGGAAATCCCTTCCCAAATTTGTGTGCTCGAAGATTTGGCTAGCAAGGAATAGACTAATATTCCAGGGAAAAAAGTCTCAACCCCAAAGTGTTGCTTATAAGGCCAAACCACAACCTATAGAGGTTATGATCCAGGTGGATATTGGTGGCCACCCACCTGTTCCAACTGGCTCCTCTTGTCAGTTGTTAGTGCAGCACGTTCTTCTGTACTTCTTTGTAATTGTGAGTTCTACACTTCTGGGGTTGTCTAAATCCATACATATCTTCCAGGTGGATACTGGTGGCCTCCCACCTAATCCAACTGGATTATTTTGTATGTCTTCATGTAAGCACATCTTGTTGTACTTCCAAGGCCGTTTTGGGGCCCTAAACACTATTTTTTTGGCTCGCCGCAGTGAAACTGTAGACAGAGTCATATTTTGATGGTGTAATGCATATTTCTCAAAAAAACCTTTCCAACGGGATATCACGCACCTAAAATGAAGATTGTATGAAAATGTTACGATCCCGGGAAGTTAATGTACTAACTTACCCAAACGGGGCCCACATGAATTTTGGCGTTTCATCTACTAGGATTGGGTTTTTGGATGTCTAGGGTTTTGGCATTCTTGATTATCATAAAAAGGCCTTCAAAGCCTCATTGTAATCATCTTCTAGTGAATTAGCATATCCGTCACATCTCTTCTTAGAGATAAAGTTGCCACCATTCTAGCAAGTCTTGCACTCTGTATTTTTACAGTCTCTTTACAATTATTTCATTAATTAGAAATCAAGTATTGTTGTATTTCTTTGTTTCTGGGAATTTTCAATAGTATTTCATGGTTATTTCTCTGCTTTAATTTTGTTCTGAAAATAAATCTGGATCAGTGGTATCGGAGTAGGTTGCTCTTGATCATTTTTCAGTGCATGTCCCCGACGAGGTTCAACTATAGCCAGTTGGGTCTCGAGTTTGTCTCTCTTGAGGATAATCACTCTTGCACACACAAGAAACCCTTGATTGCGGCAGAAAAGAAAGACAGTGAAGCAGAAGATTCTGTTAACTTGTTGCTTGAGCAAGCTCTCGGGCGACAGAGGGACAAAATGATGAAGAATTTTTCAAACATTCTTCAATGTCTGTCGATAGCAACATGTGCATCTTCATCAAGAATCCGTTTTGGAGGAACCTCTCCCTTCAAGGTACAAGTTAATTTTTATATCCCCATATTTGAAGGTCAGATAGATGCGGATGCCCTAGAAAAATGGTTAAATCTATTAGAAGGTTATTTATCTGTTCAAATAATTTCTGACAGGAAAAATATCACCTTTGCACTCCTCAAGGATCTCCCCCGTGTCAAACATTGGTGGGAAACTTATTGGGAGCAAAGTTCCACAAAGGAATCTGGAATATATGGGGTCAATCCCACTTGGGATTTTTTTGTGGATGAGAACAAAGAACAGTACTATCTTGTTGATAACTATGAAGACTAGTACATGAGATGGACCACACTGCGACAAGAGAAGAGCCAAAAAGTGTTGGAGTTCACCAATACTTTACATACCTTGCGCACCAAGATGAGTATCAAAGACTCTGAGCGTCATCTAGTTCTGAAATATGGTGGGGCTTTGCATAGGTACATCCAAACCGAAATGGATTTCCTAAACATCATCTCATCATTGGGAGATGCATATCGATATGTTTTCAAAATCGAGCAGAAATTTAGGCACCAGAAAAAATGGGAATTCAAGTCTGCAAATATGCAACAACCAAAGCACGATAAAGACTGCCCTAACCAACAACCTCTAGACAATTGATCCAAGACAGAGGACAAAAAGGGTAAATTAAAGAAGAAGAATGAAACTAGGAAGTGGTGTGACTTCCAAAAACGCCCCTGTCATAACACTGATGAATGTCACTTGAAACAGTCACTGGTGGTCGAGGTAAAAGACACGGAGCCAAACCCTCATTCGGAATCCAATCCAAACAATATTGAAAACAGACAGATCATCGATGCAGACCCCAATGCTACTTTCGGAACCACAAAAAATCATCTCGAAGAGACAGTAGATCCTGAAGAGGGGGAGATCCTCTTCCATTCACAGATGTGGGTGAAGGGGACCACATTTCATTTCATTGTTGATAATGGTAGCCAAAAGAACCTCATATTAGCTAAGGTCATCAAACAATTAGGGTTGTCAACAACATCACACCTGCAACCAAACAAAATTGGGTGGCTTCACCAAGGACGAGATCTTCATGTCAGCCAGTAGTGTCTCATGTCCTATGGCATCCATCCCTTCAAGGATGAGGTAGTGTGTGATATTTCCCCTCTTGATGTTGGTGATGTTGTTTTGGGCCAACCATATATGTGGAAACGTCATGTTGTCTATGAATCTAGACCTCGTAGTGTCATTATTACTCTGGGAGGTCATCTCTACAGAATAACAGAGGTAGTTCCCACTATTTCTCCACCAAAACATCACTGCAAGGTAATATCTCATACTCTGAAATTCATCCTCTTCACATTTTGTTCAAAGGATGTACATAAGACCACTACAACCACTGCAGCCTCAACACCTTCTATCCAACAAAAACAGATTGTCGAAGAGATAGCAGATATTTTCCTTCACCTACAATGGTGCCTACACAATGCCCCATCCAACCCAGATACAACAGGTTGGTGGAATAGATTCAACCCCCCCAGCAACAGGTTTTTGATAGTCTTCCACAAGCCAAGAAGCACAACTTCTCCAACAAGGCACGCAGCTCACCAAGATTCAGATTCAGAAAATATTTTCCCTTCTTCCTTGGGAACTCAATGCAATGGAGACCATTTCTTCCTAAGGGGGGAGGATTGATTCAGGTGGATATTGGTGGCCACCCACCTGTTCCAACTGGCTCCTCTTGTCAATTGTTAGTGAAGCACGTTCTTTTGTACTTCTTTGTAATTGTGCTTTCTATACTTCTGAGGTTGTATGAAGCCCTACGCATCTTCCAGGTGGATACTAGTGGCCTCCCACCTAATCCAACTAGCTTATTTTGTATGTTTTTATGTCAGCACATCTTGTTGTACTTCCAGGGTCGTTTTGGGGCCCTAAATAGTGTTTTTTTTGGCTCGCCACAGTCAAACTGTAGACAGATTTAGAGTTTGACAGAGTAATGTGTATTTATCGAAAAGACCTTTCCAACTGGCTATCACGCACCTAAAATGGAGATCATATGCAAAAGTTACGAACCCAGGAAATTAATGTACTAACCTACCCAAATGGGACCCACATGACTTTTGGCATTTCATCTCCTAGGGTTAGGTTTTTGGATGTCTAGGGTTTTGGCATTCCTATTTATCATAAAAAGGCCTTCGGAGCCTCATTTTAATCATCTTCTGGTGAATGAGAGTATCTATCACATCTCTTCTCATAGATAAAGCTTCCAACATTCTAGTAAGTCTTGCACTCTTTTTTTTACAGTCTATTTACAATTCTTTCATTAATTAGAAATCAAGTATTTTTATATTTCTCGCAATTTTCAGGAGTATTTCATGGTAATTTCTTTGCTTTCATTTTGTTCCAAAAATAAATCCAGATCAGGTTATGAACACTGAAAATCTGAGCATTGAAGATTCGATCAATTGGAAAAACTATGAAAAGTATTCGGCACGAACTTCAATCTTCATTCCACCCTAAGGTCTCATTATTTACAATGATCTTGTTGGTAGCTTCATTCTTCCATCATCATAGAAGGTTGGATTCAAAGACAACCAAATCACACATTGTGCTTTGATGGAACTTCAAAAGGAAACCCATGGGAGGCAGGTGCAGGGTGTTGATGATTGCAGCTACGTGAAACATTCTCTAGCTTCCAAACCTGAGAGAAATCCTATGAGAGAGTCATGTGGTTCATATCTGAGATTGAGCAAGAATGTATGGATGGCCTCCTCCTTACAAAGAGTTGATAATAACTCCAGATGATTCTCATGTGTAATGCAATGAGAAAGGATATCTGCAGACTTGGATGTGCCTGTGGCTAAGCACAAGGTGAACATGTGAAATCCCAAAGTGTTGCGTGCATCATCATGAGAATAGAAATGAAGATGATGTATTAGCCTCCTCTGAGCAGAAGAGTTGAAGAGAAAATACAGATGACTTTCTTGTGTAATGCAGTGGGAAAGAATATATGTTGAGTGGATGTGCCTATGGACAAGAATAGGTGAGCGTGATCCTATTGGTTGAGCACTAGTGAAGAAGTGGTTCTTTTGTGTAATGCAGTGAGCCAAGAGATATGGAAATCCATATGGATGTGCCCCTAGTGGATGAGCTCTAGTGGGTGTATAATATCCCTTTCTATATTGTTCAAGAGTCAGACCTACATGTAACCCTAATTGTAATGTAAAGGGTACAGGTCAGCCCCACCTTAATGTGACTGGTAATTAATGTAAAAGGTAATTAATCTGGTTAATATTAATTATATTATAAGATAGTGATGTCAACCTTGTTGTGCCAATCGACACTTATGTTGACAGGTTTAGTCTAGTATAAGTAAAGGTAAATTCTCCATTGAGGAATCATATATTTTGTGCGAGTTTGGAAATTTCAACAAGTACACCTTCTTGGGAAAAGTGTGCACCTCTCTTGGGTGCTAGTCTTCTAGGGTTTGAGCACCCTCCTGTGTGCTAGGTTTCATTGGTGGTGAATGTCTTTCTCTTGAAGAATATAACAAGTATTTTAGTTGGGTTTTCTTCCCTTGTTGAGAAGGGTTTCCCAAGATACTTCTTGTGTTCTTGTGCATGGTGTTTCTTCTTGTGATCTTGGTTGCTGCAAAATTATTCGTTATGTTTAAATGTTAAAATTGAATGAACTTCATTCTTAACCTTTCTTATTGAAAAAATAAACATGGTATCAGATCATAGGTCTTGAAAGAACCCATTGCACAAGCATCTACCAAGTCTCCTCTCACTTTTGCAGAACCCTACGGCCCTCCTAGGGTTTCCAAAAATATATGTACGGCCCTCTTTTCTATGGTATTCTAGCCCTTAATACTTAGATGTTGGGGATATTTTTTGCATAGAAGGGTACGAACTCCTCCAGTGCTTCTCCATAAGCTCTTAAAGTGAAATTCTGAGAAATTTTTATTTTTGGCCCTAGGGTTTCTAAGATGCCAAAATTTTCTACAAAATCTTGATCTTAGATTTCTGGAACTTCTTGAAGAAACGATTTCTTAATTTAGCAAGCATTTATGTGACACTATCAAGTTGACAGTTGGCAATCATAAGTCCAAAAAAATACAAGGTTAATAATTCAACCTAATCATTAGGTTTTCAAAATCCAGTTGGCGATAGTTTGAAGAAACCAAACAAATGAAGAACAAAGCCTTAGTAGAAGATAGGCTTGATGGAGCAAGCAACTTCAGCTCCTGGAAATCAAGGCTTTAGGTCACCCTCAAAGAAGATGATATTTGTTGGTTGTGGATCTTGATTATCTTCCTGATTCAGAGGTCCTTGCTTTCAGCCGTGTTTATACCCCATGAATTATTTACACCCCAGAAGTATGTACACTCTTCCACATGGGGGAGTGCAGAGGGCGGGTACCCCCTCT
>JASDQU010739920.1:15597-36228 GCA_032191745.1 Picea mariana
TTTCTTGAGATTTATCAATTGGCTAAAGAAGGTATTGCTCCTTGTATCCTCATAGTGCGCTATCATTTCTTCTGTGAAAATTATCCAAGTGATGAGTGATTTACGAGAACAAAGCCATCAATGCCATACAAATTGATTGGGTTCTAAATATAAAGAAGCAATTCGTACCTTTTGTGTATGTGGAACATTATGTAGATCAAATAATTGTTCTATCTGAAGTATCCATGTGATTGGGTCATTGCCATCAAACTTCCTCATATCGATATTAGGAATGTGGTTGGTATTCAACCCAAAGTTGGAGTTTCTCCATTATTGATTCACCTTCCTTGTGTCCTCATCATGAACTTCATGGGATACATTTTCACTTTCAGGTGTCCTCTCTATTAGGAAAATTTTCAATCCTTCCATGATCTCCCCTTTTAAACCATCCATCTTAGTATTTATTGCCTCCAACTTAGCTTCCATTGAATCCATCATCTCTTGTAGTTCATATTTTGTTACGGTCTTCTTTTGTAAATCATTTATGTCCCTACGCATTTCTTCACCTTCATCAAGAGTCCAAGTAGGATTGTCTGGAGACTTATTTGGTGTAGAAGTTCCCTTTTTTGGTGGCATGTTGGCCAAGTATCACTTTAAACCTTGATTTTAAGGTGGTTCTACTAGACAATCTTCCTTTTATTGTATCTCCAAAATTTAGGCCCTTCTGAGTATGAAATTTTTTTTTTTTATCTCTCTGATATTTCTTCTCTACAATTCCACAGGTCTGATCAAAATTGGATGTTCCAACTAGAATTTATGGTAACTTCCCCACAACTTGATGAGTTCTTTCCTTTCCAGGAGATCTCACTTGTATATCATGCCCCGCACAAAATAATTTATATAAAATTCTTAAACTCATACCCAAATTAATACGGGTTGTGAAATATCCAATGCAACTAGTCTCACTCAAATTTGATACTCTGGGAAGAAGTTATGATTGCTTTACTTGGAATGCCTGCTTGAGACTAGTCAATAGGACTAGTCAGATACCCTATCTTCCATAGGGTGTATCTACAATTTTAAGATGACCCATAAGCTGAAATTGTTACCACAAATACCTTACTAATTTTTGTGAATAGCCTATGGATTTCAGGGTCTGAAACATTACTGAAAAACTTTTATAGAGAAAATTACACAATGACTTAATTCAAGATGATTGTATAACCCTACCTTACCAAGGTTGTATTTCCGAAAGTATAATGCCTCAGGAGATGAAATTTTAACCCAATGTACCTTGATCCGTCTAGTCAATATCCTCCCTTCTGAATCGTTGTAGACCAAATGTTATAGTGAAAATGTCAAGGTGTATCAGATGTAGCAGTGAAACCCCAAGACCTTGAGCTATGATACCATATGTTAGGAACCAAATATCAATAGAGCATAGAAACACCTCTGAATAAGGACTCAATGCCTTGAAAAAGAGAGAAATTTAGATAATAAGCCTCTTCAAGGGGGCAACCTCATTATGCCCACATAAATGTCCAAATACAAGATGATTCCAAATGAAAATGTCTCCTTAGTATATATAGGAGACTAGGAGGTATAATTACAACTAATGGAATAAATGTGACATAAGTAAAATAACATTACTAATGTAATATGCCCCAATTAAAGAGTAATGGGCCACTATTTAGGGCTTAACACTCTTCCTGAAACTGATACCCCAACCTGAACTGTCCTATTTATGGTGCTTCCTCATGTAAATCTAAGACATATAAGATAAACATTCAAAAGAATTCATTTTGGAGTAGAAATTACTTCGAGTCTCTAGTGAAAGTAATCAAAGGATTCCCTTGGAAGAAATTTTGTAAATATGTCTACCACTTGTTCTTTTGTGCCCACATATTCAACTCTAATGTTCTTCTCTACAATCCGTTCCCGTAGAAAGTGATACTTTATTGGAATGTGCTTTGTCTTGGAGTGCATCACCGGGTTCTTTGAGATACTGATGGTGCTTGTATTATCACAATAGATTGGAATGGGATCATCATACTCAACCTATATATCCAAGTAGAATGTTTCTCCATTGGTGCTTCATCGGTCATCAATGAAAGCTGCCCAATCTGCATCTGTGTAGGAAATAAGTGATAGATCATTTCCTTTTGGATACCATAATCCAAACTCTTCTATTCCTTTGAGATACCTGAAAATCTTGTTCATTGCTAATACATGTGATTCCTTTGGTGCTACTCAAAATAGTTCCACCTGTCTAGCTACCTGCATTACATTTCCTCTGGATGTTGTCACATATAGTAAGATACCAATCATTGACCTGTATTGCCTTTGGTCTGTATACTTTGAATCATCATCTTTGCTGAACTTGCAAATGGTTTGCATAAGAGTGGTAACTGGTTTTCAATATTCCATTCCTAACCTCTTTAGCATTTCTCTAATATATTTAGTTTGAGAAACAAAAAATCCTTGGTTTCTTTGATGTATCTGAAGACCCAGAAAGAAGGATAGTTCTCAAAGTAATGACATTTCAAATTCATTTTGCATATCTTTGATGTAGAGGTTGTTGTCATTTTCTGAACCCTTCCTGGTGTAGATATTTATCCAGTCTAGAGTACCATGCTCTAGGAACCAATTGTTCAATGTAGACTTCTTCTTCAAGTTCCCATTCAGAAAAGATGATTTTATGTCCATATCTGTCCATACTGTTCAAGACTCTGCTACTCAACTATCCATAATTTTGACTCATATGTCATTGTACTATGATGAAGTATTACTACAACTAATTAATCTATCATATTGTACTTTTGATAAGTCAATGCACTGAATCTATCTACCCAAATTTTGCAAGTTGCTTGAAGGATGGTTCTCTGGTCTGTCTCAGCTACTACATAGACTCCCCCTGTCTATTATTCATATTATCTGGGAGTCTCTAATCCATATGGATCAGAACAATTCCTGCTCTGATGTGTATTCATTGTCATCTTCATTAGTAGATTCATCATCTCTCTGAGCTATGACTTCTTTCTTTCTGTCTGTGGATTCATCTTTCACTACAATGCCCGAAAGTACAACCTCTTGAACTGGTTCCTTATTTACCTATCCTTATTTTCTTTTAGTTATTTTCCAAACCTTTTTGTATATGACATATTTCTCTGTAGAATTTTGTTCATCTCGTTTTATTTCCAATCTCGTGATCTTTGGGGCCTGGTCTTTGTTCACCTGTTCTTCGTGTTTTCTTATCCATACTTTCTTATGTATGATATCAGTGTTCCCTTTCATGGAAGTATCGATCATGCTTCTACAATCACTAGCCATGTGTCCATAGTTATGAAATTTGTAACATTCAATGTTACATGGGGCCACATATGCACTTTTTTCTTGAACATTTGTTTTATAATCCTTGCAATCTGCAACCTTAAGTCCAAAATTAGTACAATAAAAACAATGACCATAAAATAAATTTGCATACCTGGGAGTGCATTATCTTATTTGTGGTGTAGTCCTTCTAAATTTATGCCTTGACTGATCATGATCATGATTGAAGCTTCTTTGTGGCTTGAACATGGATGGTCTTCTTGAATATGTATCTTCAATAGTTTTCTTAGATTCTGGTTGACCAGGATTCCTTCCTTTGAGTACTTATGCATAACTCTTTCTATTTTGTTCATTCTTCTTTTCTAGCAACCCAGAGTGCTTCTCTTCATTCTCTATAACTGATGTGGATGTTTCTGTCTCTTCAATGTTCTTGTTGAGCTTGGCAATTTTACTTCTCAATGTGACAACTTCTTATTCAATCTTCTCAACCTCTTCTTCTTTCTTGATTATCTGAGACTCTGTGAATTATTCTATTCTTTCCGCTTCTTCAAGCTGAATTTTTCATGTGATTATGTCTTCTTCAAGTCCTTTCTCTTCTTGACCAAACTCTACCTCAATATGGTTTAGATCGTTAGTTATTTCCTTAAGATGATTTGTCAATATCTTCTTTCTCATTTCTTCTTCTTCCTTATGTGCTTCTATGTTGGCTTCTAAATACTTCTTTTGATATTCAATATTTTCTACAATCTTTTTGGCTTCTTCTAGTTGAGTTCTTAAGTTCTCGATGACCTATTGGGATTCTTCAAAAATTTGAACACTTTCCTTTTGTTTCATCAATTCTTTCTTGAGTGACTTGTTTTCTTCTCTTAGTTCATCTAAAGCACAAATCAATTCTTCTTCATAATTTTCTTCCTTTTCAATTAGTTTTTCTGTCTCATTTCCTTCATGGAATTCTATTTCAAGATGTTTGTGTTTTTCACACTTAAATAAAAACAACATACCTCTAGTGATTATGTACTCTTCATCTTCTGAATCTGTTTGACATGGTGAGCATGATTTTTCTTCATCTGTATCTGCATCTTCTTTGACATTTTATGAATCTATGATGGGTGAAGAATATATGTCATGTAACTTATCCCAAAGTTATTTGGCTGATGAACATTTACCAACCTTTTCTCTTACCGGATTAGGTAATCCTTCCCAGATGAAATCCATTTCTATTTTGTTATTCTTCTTCAATTCCTTCTTGGTTGTAGTCTTTGCCATTTTTGAAATATCATATCCTGTAATGACTGATAGCCAAATATAATACCCCTGTCCCTGTAAAAATACTTTCATCCTTCCACTCCATTACTCATACTTTAAACCATTATGACCATTACACAATGGTACTCCATTCTCAAAATAATCCATAATCTACTTCTAGTGGTTAAATTGTTTCCTGAAGGAGACTGCTTTGATTCCAATTGTTGGATTACTGAGAGGGGGGGTGAATCAATAATAGAGAAATTCAATCCTTTTAAACCATAAAATTCAAGTGTTAAATCAATGTAGCATTATTATTCAATAGTTGTAGAATAAATAAACAATGAGCAAATGAGAAATCATACACATACGCAGTACACCAATGTTTTTATGTGGAAACCAAAAGTGGGAGAAAACCACAGAATGTTTTTTTCTTATGTCTTTAAGAATTACATTAATTGGAAGCACTGTTATAACGCTAAATTTATCTACACATGCATACCTAGCCTTTGGCCCTCTTACTTGCATTTTTTGTCAAAGAAATATTGAGTTGCTCTTCTAAAAAACCAATTTTTTGAAGATGTACGTGCCCTGCACCAATACTTCCCACATACATACGCTTGTTGCACCACTACAACTCATGTACATACACATGTTGCACCATTACAACTCACGTATATTTGCAAAAGTTGCAGGGAATTCATTGACATTACGGGCTATTGGGTAGTTTCCCAACTAATCCATCGCCTATAGCCTGTCACCCAATAAATAACCATCCTTTTTTTATATAAAAGGAGGTGTTGGGGTCTCATTTTACATATAGACATAATAACAATGAAACTCTGCTCGATTTCACATCTCCTCCTTGCCCAAGTTATTGCATCCCTTTTGTGAGAATTTCCTCCACATTCCCCCATCAACTCTTCTTCCTCCATCAGAACCCATTCACTTCCCAAGAAGATATCAGAAGGTTGAGAGGAGAAGCCATAGAAAGGTGCACTTGGATCTTGGTGAAGAGGAGCTCAGACCAGGTTCGCAAAATGGTGGTCGGCTTTGATTGTAAAGGTATAATCATTGAGTTATTAATAAAATAATTACTTTTCCTGTCCCAAATCATGGTGTACTAAATGATTTTATTGGTTTATGTTTTAACATTCTAACATCTAACCCTAATTTGTATATGAAATAACATGCTTGTAGTTTTCTGTTTGTCTATATTTGAATGCAAATCATCTCTGGGAGGAGGCGTGCAGTTAGCAAAAATTTCAAGAGTGAGGGGATCATCATCGGACACAGAGTAGAGGTATAGTTACCTGATATCCCTCATCTTTTCTTCTCTTGTATAATTTTTGATATGTTTAGGGTAGTTTAGAGAAGTAGTTGAATTTTAGATGGTTAATTGATCTTCCTACATTCTGAACCCTAGTGTAGTCATAGGGGGGTTTTTCCTGCTAGCAATTTTGTAGGCTAAAGACTTACCTCCTCCCTTCTAAGTTGAAGCAATGAATTGTGTCGATTATATTACCAATCACTTTTTGACTCGAGCTATTCCTTCCATGACTATATTCAAATGATAGTATGGAAAGAAACCCTTTGTTGGCCACCTCCATGTGTTTGGATTTGTATCCTGGGCCCACATTCATGATGATTTTAAAAAGAAACCGGATGCAAAGAGTCATACTTGCATCATTATGGGATACTCTAAAGACTAGAAATCCTATAGACTTTTTGATCATATTCAACGATAGATTATTTTCCGACGTAACATTCGGTTTAATGAGAAGTCTTCCGAAGTTAAGTTTCTCAATGTCTCCTCTAGATTTCTACAGGATTCTCCCTTTGATGTTTTCTTGGACACTAGTTATCTTTCTCCCCTCTTCAGTCCTTTGACTAGTCTTTCAAACTTTCTACCTGTTTCAAATCAACCATCGATCTCTAAGTCAACTAGTTCAACGTCTTTTGTTTTGACTAGTCCGCCGACTGTAGAAGCTATGAATTCTAATAAATCTATGGAAGAGAACCACAGTTCACATGTTTATTGTCTACACTAAAGGGATTCCAAGACAATTGACACCACTGGAGCTGATGTTGGAGATGCCTCTTATAGATGACAGACTCAAATTTACAAGAAACATTTCAGCATTTCCCTCATGAATCATGTCCTTGAAACCTATGATCATGTTACATACTCTAGTGACTGTGGACGACTCGAATGGGAACAAGAAATGAAGACTGAAATTGACTCTTTTTCGAAGAATCAAACCTAGGAATTGGTTTCTCAACCACATTGAAAGAACATTGTGAATTTTTGATGGGTATAAAGGTCAAAAATTACCTCTAATAGTTTGGTTGAGTGACATAAAGAATGCCTCGTCTCGAATGGATTTTCTCAACAAGAAGGAATCGAATACACTAAAACATTTTCCCCCATTGCAAATATTAACTATGTTCGATTGATTCTTTCCCTCACTACTCGTTTTGGATGGCAGATTCATCAAATAGATGTGAAGAGTTCCTTTCTTTACAAATACCTATTTAAATAAATTTACATGGAACAACCACCTAGCTTCATGACAGATTCCAATTTGGTATCTTGACTTAAGAAGTCACTTTATGGTTTGAGGTAGGCTCCTCTGGCCTGGTATGCTAATATTGATAGTTTATTTCTTAGTCTTAGTTTCAAATGATTTGAATCAGATCACAACATGTATGTTCTCCACTCCAATGGTTTTGGCACAGGGGCAGACCTAGGGTTCAACGCTTCAACAACAAACCAACAAAACCCTAACTACCGACCCTTTCGGTAACATCTGCGAAGCAGATGAAGTCTCACCCGAGGTAGAGGCAGGGAGGATGCATGAATCAATTGTCTACAACCTAGTTGGGACACAGATCTGTGATTACAATACTTAAAAGAGAACTTAGCAGTTAACATTCATTAGCATTTAACCCTTATTCACATTGCAGGTAAAACCCTAATTACATAATAACGCAGTATTCAACAAGATCTAACACACCCAAGCACTTAGCACATAGAAATAAAGACAATTTAGCATTCATTCACATTACTAAGAACTAATATACTATATTAGATGCATCTAACATACATAAATATGACGACACTAAGCATAAATCATATCAATCACACAAAGAAACCATAACACAGGATATACATGGTTCACCCCAAGTGTGGGGCTATGTCCCCAAATCTTCGTCTTCTTTATTATATTTTGTCAATCTCCTTACATGCATAGAGTGTCAAAATCAACTCCGCATAGGATAGGATATCTACGCGCACCTCGCCAGATCCTCCTTCCTCGAGTTAGGTCACAGCATCAAGCCTTCTTACAGGGTCTGCACACAAGATTCTTACAATCACTTGCACTTAGCTCTGCAAGTCTTAACACAGTATGCATGAACCATCCACAACCATTCACACTTAGCACATTGGAACTAAGCCATCGGGGTTTCTTACATCGCCTAGTGACTTATTTATACATTACAAAATAGGCTTAAACATGGGTAAACCCATGGTCTGACATCCCATACCCATCACATAAACCCTAAACCCAAAAATCCCACAAAATGGGGCGAGATACCACGATATCCGCTTCACCTAGTGCTCCATCTTCGACCAGCATGTTGAAGTCCAAAAAATGGTCAAACACGACCAAGTTTCTCCAAAACTTGGTTGAGGGCCAACAATCCCCCAGAACTCACCTGTGACTCATCCCGAGTCACTCTAATCTAGGTAACTTTTCCTTGAAGGACTCGATCTTGGCTCAAGCTACCTCGACCTGTTGCTTTGCCAGAGCCTCCTGCTCGATGAACTCTTGAATAACTTAATTAGTCACCGCTCCTTCCAATCATTGTTCTACCATGGTGACTACCTGTTCTAGCTGTGAACTGTGTCCTTCACTCTCCTCAAAAAGTGTGAAATCTTCATCCTGCTCTGTCTGGAGCCTCTGGGTCACTTCCATGACTTCACTCTGGATGGCATGGACCTATTGTTGAACTGTGCATTGTTCTTGTGACCTTTTCATCCTCTTGATCAGTGACAGTAGCTTCAACTGTACTTGCACTGTTGTTGCTTGTTGCTTTGTCTCCTAGAGCTATGACTCCAATGTCCTTAGTTATGAGTCCTCTGCAAGGCACTTGTAGGTGTGTGCACTTCGACTGTTGATTTTCTTTCATTCCAAGGCCAAATCCTTGATTCTCTCAATTGTTCTCCTCGTAGTTTCCTTTCTATGATATCACACTTTCTATGGTAGTTCCAATTCTTCCACTCTTGCTTGAAGCTGCTGAATGGCTTCAACGAGCTTCCCTACCTAGCTCTCAATGGTTTCTTCTTCTATCTGTGTTAGTCCCATCATAGAGTGAATTTCTTTGGTGATTGCTTCTTTAACTCCCATCTTCTCTACAACCAGTTGTTCTTTCTCCTTCTAGATCTTCACTCTAACCTCTGCAAACTTCGCCTGGAGGTCATCTTTTTCTTGTTCCACAACCCAACGTTTCTCTATGGCTTCCTCCTTTTCTTTCTTTAGGGCCTCTGTGGCCTATTCTTTTTCCTCCTGGACACAACGAAGGTGAGCCTCTGTCAAGTTTTCTAGTCTGCATAGTTGGGCAGACTCATCTCCTATTTCTATATCCCTTGATTACAATGGCACAATAGGCATAGTGTGGCTCGAATAAAGAGCCTGTTGTACCCCTTTGAGATCTTCCTTGATCCTATTAAGCATTGTCTCATGTTTGGCTTCTCTTCGTTGCAATATGTCTTCTAAGGTATCTGATACAATGGAAATGATAAGGTCAATGTCATCCACCATGAACATAGTGTGGAATGGAGGTTTATTGGCTTTTGACTTCTTCCACGATGAAGGTTTCGTCGAGGAACCCTTTCTTTTCTTATATGTTTTTGTCTCTGTCAGTGGATCTTTAGGTAGTGTTACTTCTCCTTGCTTCTGCTTGTCTTCTTCCCCTTCATCCTCTTCTTTGTCTACTTTGTTACCTCCTACCCCTTCAAGTGAATCTAGTGTAGTTTCCTTTGATGTGTTGCTCAATTCCTATACCTCTTCCTTCTTTTTATTCTTGTTGTTGCTGGGTGCATCATATTCTTCGCGAGTGACCATAGGGCTTCTAATGAGGTTGAGATCAAAGATTTCTTCTTGGTCAACTGGTACAAGGAACTCTACAAGCCATTCCTTGGTTATTTATTCCATTTCCTCCTCAGTGAGCTTGCAATAACTTTGTAGCTCCTCCTTGCTTTCATCTCTATGTGCAGTGATATATATGAAATTCCTATCTATGTGGAACTTCGCGAATGGCCTGAAGTGATACAGTGTATTCAACATCATGCGAGGGAAGGATTCAATGGCCCTCTTCAGTTGTAGATAATAGGTGTGGAACACCGTGTTTGACTACCATTTCTTTACCATGTTACTCAAATACCAGAGCATAGTGAACTTCACAGCTAGTGGTTCAGACGACTCAATTTTAGGGAAGGTCGCTCTTTCCGACATCTCCCAATAAATGAAGGTAATGAGAATCAGTAGCCAGCTGAAATGGAACTCGTAGCCCTGATCCTGAGCTTCACGACAGTCTTTCTCTAACTGGTTGAAGAGTTATCTCACCTAGTTCATTTGCATCCCTTCAACGCATTTTCCTGCGAGGTCAATGACAAACCTCGTGACCTACATTGGCCTATTCTTCTTGACGAGCTTACCATCGATCAACTAGAAAGATAGGTGCACTATGCCATTCTAGATGGAGGTTACCTTAGCCCTGCTTAACCTTCTCCACATCTCCATAGGTGTCTTTTATTGTCTGTGCCAGGGAAAAATCTACAACTTTCCTTGGATAAAAGTCTTGTGGGTCTGGTCCTTGCTTGCTTAATCCAGTGATCTGATGGATCAGTGCCGGATCTATTGTGATGCGCCTGTCCAACCATAGGGAACCTCCACGGAAGCATGACAACAGGAGCTTAACACACACGTTAACCTCTTGATGTCTTTCAAGGTGTGGTAACTTCATTACATTAAGAATGGTGGACCTCGTGATGTCCATAGTCCACGGATGGGGGATTATCTTCGACTTCTTCCCCATTGTCTTGGTCAAATACTTGTATGGTGTGATCATTCCATGGTTCTTATGATCTCCCAAGTTGAAGTCACTGATCCTTAGCATCATAATCCTCTCCAGATGTGGTCCTACTACGCATATCCCCTTCGGGAGGTATGTAGTGATCAATGTGTATTCGAAGTCCCTTAGGACGTTGTCACAACTCACTGCGCTAGCCAGAGGCGGGATGTAGTTGGGAAGGATTGATGGGATGAGCTTCGCATTCGCCAAGTCATCATGATGCTTGTTTTGTTTCTCTGTCGTAGTTCAGAAGGGCCCATATCGATGTGAAGTCAATGGGGATGCTTGCACTCCTCTTGTTGACGAAGCTTGTACTCCTGCGGACATGACCTTCTCATCCATGAGTTCTATGAGAATATCTTCGATGGATTTCTCTACTGAGATAAATTCTCCTGACATACACGCTCAAGATCATATATCTCAAGTCAGTGAACAAATAATAAAGGTAGCAGAACGGATGGCAAGGTCTCAATAAGCACAACGCAGTAATAGTCAGCTCTCTGTGGGCTCAAATAATCACAATTGGAAAAAATGTTCTCAGTGAGACATGCAATGGACTAAATAGACAATGTCGTAAGTGAATCTTCCAATGGGTTGGAGTACCTCAATCAATGCAATTCCATCTGTTATGGTGCAGTCCCAATGGTCCAATGGTGAACGTTCCAGCAATAATTGCGTTTCTAGCCATTTTGGAGTATCATGCTAACGGTCGGGACAAATCCAATGGTCATATTGCTTCGCCATGATGAAGTGCCAATCTATCTTGTTCTACTATTCCTGTGAGGTTCAAGTTCTACAAGCCTTCCTTATGCGAAGTTCTCTCTGGAATCTCTTGTTATTTTTCTAGCTTTGCTTTCTTCTTACTAATTTTTCTAGCTTTCTTTCCCATGATCTGTGTCTCTGGATTCCTCTTTCCATTCTTGTTCTTATATCCTCTCGGCATAGTGACTTCGCACTGTTGAGGGTCTTTCATAAGGTTTGAGGGTAATACTTTTTCTCTTATTGTTTCTGGAGTATATTCTCTACTCTCCTGTATGAATAAGTTCTCTAAGTCTTCTTGCATTCTTTCAAATTCGACAGCCAGGTCTCTGGTCCTCAGTTGCTTCAACTTGTCCTCCTGTTCTTCTAGTAAGTGTGTTATTCTCCTAGCCATGAAATACCTTAATTCTTGATTTTTATGTTCTAGGGATTCCTCTTCTTCTTTCCTTTGGATCTGATCTTTCTCAATCCAATTCCTTCCTAACAAAAGTGTAAGAGGGTCATTGTTCTCAACAAACTTAATGACCTTGAATTCTTCTTTTGTCGATGCTCCATGAGCAATCATAGGTACATGGGTAAGTCTTCCACATAGAGTTATCAACTTTCTTTTAAACAATCATATTCCTCCCAGTGAAGAAACCATACAAGGATTTCCTAATATTGCCCAAGTACTTTCTGTCATAATGTTCACCCGTGTTTCTGCATCCAATACACAGTCTATGTTGAAGTATCCTATTCTTGCTTCTATGCACTCTTTATCTTTTAAAATCTATGATAAATTGATGTCTTTGTGATCATTCAATGTTGCTTTCATCTACAATAATATAGCCTCTGATTCTTTTTGGTTGTTTAGCATATTTTTAGTCTCTTGGCCTTCCTTAGGGTTTTCTTGTCTCATGTTCATCTTTTCAACTTTAGAAACCATTCTAGGACAATCCAAAACTTCATGTCCAATAGCTTTACAACAAAGGTAAATAGGAATTATACCATGGATTTCCTTAGGAAGATGTATTGGTCTTATACAACTATAACAAATATTTAATCCTCTCTTTCTCTTAAAAGATCCCCAAACTTTCCTTAACTATGCACTGGGATCACAGTGATGGACTTGCAAAAAATTCTTTCTAGGATCCTGCATCCACTTGTTAGTCCATCTTTCTATGCATAGGAATAACATGTCTTTCACTATATTTATAAAATCTATTCATATCATAGATTTTTTCTTTGAGTTATGCCCTAGTTTTCAAACTAGAACCAAATTTATAAAACATACCTAGATCCATTCTTTCGAAGAAAACTTTTCCACTTATCTTTCCTTTATCAGAGCACAAAGCTTTAAGATCTTATGTTTTTTCTTCAGATCATAATTTTTTTCTTAGCATGGAGCTTCACAAGTCAAGTAGAGTATTGCACACTACATCAACAGATCTACGCACAGAGATTTCTCTTTTCCTCAGTTCCCAGCAATCACAGTTTCAGGTCCTGCCAATAGAACCATCTGTTGGCATAGGGGAAGAACCAGGGTTCAACACTTCAACAATGCACCAAAAAAACACTAACTACGGGCCCTTTCTACAACACCTACGAAGTAGATGAAGTCTCACCTGAGGTAGAGGCAGGGAGGGTTGCAGGACTCAAGTCTCTACAACCTAGCTGAGACACAGATCTGTGATTACAATACTTAACGGAGCACTTAGCAGTTAACATTCATTAGCATTTAACCCTTATTCACATCACATGTAAAACCCTAATTACAGAACAACGCAGTATTCAACAATATCTAACACACCCAAGCACTTAGCACATAGAAATAGAGCCAATCTATCATTCATTCAAATTACTAAGCACTAATATACCATATTAGATGCATCTAACATACATAAATATGAAAACACTAAGAATAACTCACATCAATCACAAAAATAAACCATAACACAAGATATACGTGGTTCACCCCCAGCGTGGGGCTATGTCCACCAACTCTTCATCTTATTTATTATCTTCTGTCAATCTTCTTACATGCAGAGAGCCTAAGAATCAACTCTGCATAGGACAGGAGATCTATGTGCACCTCACCAGATCCTCCTTCCCTGAGTTAGGTCACAACACAAATTCTTCTTACACAATCTGCACACAAGCTTCTTACAATCACTTGCACTTAGTTCTGCAAGTCTTAACACATAGTATGCATGAAGCATCCACAACTATTCACACTTAGCACATTGTCACTAAGCCATCAAGGTTTCTTACATCACCTAGATACTTATTTATACATTACAAAATAGGCCTAAACATGGGTAAACCCATGGGCCGACATCCCATACCCGTTACATAAACCCTAAACCAAAAAATCCCACAAAATGTGGTGAGATCCCGCGATCTCCGCTTTGCCCGGTGCTCCATCTTTGACCAGTCTGCAAAGTCCCGAAAATGGTCAAACATGAACAAGCTTCTAAAAAACTTGGTCGAGGGCCAAAAAAGGGCGAAAATTTGATTGTTGTTGTATATGTTCATTACTTAAATCATTGCTCACAATAATAATTCTCTCATCTTTAGATTCAAGAAACAACTTGTTGACTCCTTTGACATGACAGATCTTGTCACTTTGCATTATTTTTTGGGTCTTCAAGTATTACCACTATATGATGTTTTTTTTCATTTCTTAGTCTAAATATGTAATGGATCTGTCGACTCATTTTAATATGGTTGATTGCAAGCCTTGTGCCACTCCCTTTCAATCTGCAGTGAATCTTACTAAAACTTGTCAAACACTCATTGTTGATGCTACACTATATTGAAAATTGGTCGACAGTCTTATTTATCTTAGACGTAGTGGACCTGATATATACTTTGTTGTTGGTGTGGTTTCTCAGTTCATGCAGGATCCTAGAGTAAGCTAGTAGAAATAATTCAAACACATTGTTCAGTCTTTGAAGGGTACCACTCAATTTGGTATCAAATATTATCAGAGTTCAAATTCTCTAGTTGGCTTCACTAAGTCTGATTGGGAGGGTGAAGTAGATTACCAGAAGTCCACTTTTGGGTATGTGTTTTTCTATAGCATTGGAAATTTGGTGTGATCATGAAAGAAATAAAAGGTTGTCTCTCTTTCGACTACAAAAGAAGAATATCGTGTCATTGTTCAAGCATGTACTGAAGAAGTTTGGATTCGTCAACTTTTGGGTGGCCTTACTTTTTCTGTTCAGACATCAACTGCAATATTTTGTGATATTCAAAGTGATTCATGCTCGTAATAAGATGAAACATCTTTATCTTCATGCTCACTATTTGTGGTAGTTAGTTCATGATGATGTTGTTTCTATTAACTATTTTTGCACTGAAGATCAATTTGTTGATATCTTGACCAAACCTTTAGCTGAAGCCACCATTATCAAGCTCCACACTTTGTTTGGGCTTTAGGAATATTCGGGGGAGGGGTGTTACAGTGAAGTAATTCCACCTCATGAACCTCTAGAGTTGTCTGATGATGCCACGGTATTGTAATATCAATAATTGATGGTACATCACACATCTCTTGGGTTCATTCGGTCAAGAGGTCGACCTACATCTAGAGAGTCGATCGTATCATCGACTAGCACACCACACTAGTCGATCATGTATTCGATGTGCTTGCCAGTGAGAAAAATGGCAAATAATCAAAGATAGTGAGGAAGTGGATCGACCATCCATTCTATAGAATATGAGTTGGATTGATAGTTGTTCGGATTGAGTCCTATCAATCTGACTTGAAAAAACATATTTTTTGGAGCCAACTCTAACCATCGATGATTATATGTGGACATGATCTTCTAGATTCTATGGGATTCATTTATATATTGAGACTACAAAATAAGAACGCTTGGGTGATTATCAGTGTGTGAAGTGTGAATTGAGATTGCACAATAGATCATACATATCAATATGTGCAATATGAACTGTGATGTTATGATCATAGTACTCTTTTCTTAAATGTTGTAATAGTCTATTTGGATGCCACCTTTGTTCTTCAAAATTTATTTTCCTTCTTCAATCATCTGCAATGTTGTGTTTTTGTTTCATATCGTATTTTATTTCATTCTTGGAAAAAATTGGGCTGGTTGGTTAGGTAGTTAGATATTGAAGAGAATATTCTCGAGAGTCCTTAGTGTTGAACTCACTCTGATCCTATTGTAATATTGTAATTTTTTTGAATATATTTATGAGTCAGTTATTTGTCTAAGTTTTGAGCAAAGGAACATTACACAATATGTTGTAATTTTGAGGATTTATATAGAGAAGAAATGAAGTTCTATGGTTATCATAGGTATCTATCCTGTGTAATGTATATCTCTATTGTGATGGAATGTATCCAATAATAAAAATGTGACAGTTCTGACCCATTTTGTGTCTATCATGTATGAGTTAAATATGTTTGTGTATTGTTTTAATTCTTAGTCATAATACTTTTCCAAATATGAGTTGCATGCATTCCAATACTGATGACTTTTTGTGTAATCAACCTTCATCCATGTCAAAATACCTTATGTTCTTTGTGATCCTCTCTACATTTCGAGCGATACCTTCCTTAGCCTTGGTCGAGGATTGATATGTCTATTCTCTAGGTCTCTGGTCCTTAGTTGCTTCGACTTGTCCTCTTATTCTTATAGTAAGCACGCTATTCTCCTAGCCATTAAATACCTTAATTCTCGATTTTTATGTTCTAGGGTTTCCTCTTCTTCTTTCCTTCAGATCTGATATTTCTCAATCCAAGTCCTTCCTAACAAAAGTGCAAGAGCGTCATTTTTTTCAACATACTTAATGACCTTGAATTCTTCTTCTGTCGATGCTCCATGAGAAATCATAGGTACATGGGTAAGTCTTCCACATAGAGGTATCAACATTTCTTTAAACAATCCTATTCGTCCTAGTGAAGGAACCATAGCAGGATTTCCTAAGATTTCCCAAGTATTTTCTTTCATAATTTTCACCTTTGTTTCTGCATCCAATACACAGTCTATGTTGAAGTCTCCTATTCTTGATTCTATGCACTCTTTCTCTTTTAAAATCTTTGATAAAATGATGTCTCTGTGATCATTCAATGTTTCTTTCATCTACAATAATATAGTCTCTAATTCTTTCTGGATTTTTAGCATATTCTTAGTCTCCTGGCCTTCCTTAGGGTTTTCTTGTCTCATGTTCATCTTTTCAACTTTAGCAATCATTCTAAGAAAATCCAAATGTCTAGTAGCTTTAAAACAAAGGCAAATAGGAATTATACCAGGCTATTCCTTAGTAAGATGTCTTGGTCTTCTACAACTATAACAAAGAGTTAATCCTCTCTTTCTCTTAAATGATCCCCAAACTTTCCTTAACTACACATTGGGATCACAGTGATGGACCTGCAAATTTTTTTTTCTAGGATCCTGCATCCACTTGTTAGTCCAACAATTCTTTCTATGCATAGGAATAACATATCTTTCACTATTTTTATCAGATATATTCATATCATATCTTCTTTCTTCGAGTTGTTCCCTAGTTTTCAGACTAGGACCAAATTTATCAAACATACCTAGATCCATTATTTCGAAGAATAAATTTCCACTTATCTTACCTTTATCAGAGAACAAAGCTTTAAGATCTTACTTTTTTTCTTCAGATCAGACTTTGTTTCTTAGCATGGAGCTTCACAAGTCAGGTAGAGTACTGTGCACTACAACAACAGATCTATGCACAGAGCTTTCTCTTGTCCTCAGTTCCCAACAATCATAGTTTTAGGTCACAGCAACAGAACCATTTGTTGGCATAGGGGTAGACCTAGGGTTCATCACTTCAACAAATCACCAACAAAACCCTAACTATCAGCCCTTTACACAACACCTACGAAGCAGATGAAGTCTCACCTGAGGTACAGGAAGGGAGGGTTGCAGGACTCAAGTGTCTACAATCTAGCTGAGACACAGATTTGTGATTACAATACTTAACAGAGCACTTAGCAGCTAACATTCATTAGCATTTAACCCTTATTCACATCGCAAGTAAAACCCTAATTACAGAACAACGTAGTGTTCAACAAGGTCTAACACACCTAAGTACTTAGCAAATAGAAATAGAGATGATCTATCATTCATTCAAATTACTAAGCACTAAGATACTATATTAGATGCATATAACATACATAAAGATGACAACACTAAGCATAAATCACATCAATCACAAAAATAAACCATAACACAGGATATACATGGTTCACCCCCAGTGTGGGGCTACATCCACCAACTCTTTGTCTTCTGTATTATCTTATGTCAATCTTCTTACATGCACAGAGCCTGAGAATCAAATCCACATAGGATAGGAGATATGTACGCACCTCGCTAGATCCTCCTTCCCTGAGTTAGGTCACAACACAAAGTCTTCTTACACAGTCTGCACACAAGCTTCTTACAATCACTTGCACTTAGTTCTGCAAGTCTTAACACATAGTATGCACGAAGCATCCACAACTATTCTCACTTAGCACATTGGCACTAATATATCAGGGTTTCTTACATCGCCTAGCTACTTATTTATACGTTACAAAGTAGGCCTAAACATGGTTAAACACATGGGCCGACATCCCATACATGTTACATAACCCTAAACCCAAAAATCCCGCAAACTTGGGTGAGATCCTGCGATCTCCGCTTCGCCTGGCGCTCCTTCTTCGACCAGCCTATCAAAGTCCCAAAAATGGTCAAACATGACCAAGGTTCTCAAAAACTTAGTCGAGGGTCAAAAAATGGTGACACTTTGATTGTGGTTGTATATGTTGATTACTTAAATCATTACTCACAATAATAATTCTCTCATCTTTAGATTTAAGAAACAAATTGTTGACTCCTTTGACATGACAGATCTTGGCACTTTGCATTGTTTTTTGGGTCTTCAAGTATTACCACTATATGATGTTTTTTTTCATTTCTTAGTCTAAATATGTAATGGATCTATCGACTCATTTTAATATGTTTGATTGCAAGCCTTGTTCCACTCCCTTTCAATCTGCAGTGAAGCTTACTAAAACTTGTCAAACACTCGTTGTCGATGCTACACTATATTGAAAATGGGTCGAAAGTCTTATTTATCTTACTCATAGTGGACCTGATATATCACTTGTTTTTGGTGTGGTTTCTCAGTTCATGCAGGATCCCAGAGTAAGGAATTAGAAATAATTCAAACACATTGTTCGATATTTGAAGGGTACCACTCAATTTGGTATCAAATATTATAGGATTTCAAATTCTCTAGTCGGCTTCACTGAGTCTGATTGGGAGGGTGAAGGAGATTACTAGAAGTCCACTTTTGGGTATGTGTTTTTCTATATAATTGGACCTTTGGTGTGATCATGAAAGAAATAAAAGGTAGTCCCTCTATCGACTACAAAAGAAGAATATCGTGTCATTGTTCAAGCATGTACTGAAGAAGTTTGGATTCATCAACTTTTGGGTGGCCTTAGTTTTCCTGTTCAGACCTCGACTGCAATATTTTGTGATATTCAAAGTGATTCATGCTCATAATAAGATGAAACATGTTTATCATCATGCTCACTATTTGTGGTAGTTATTTCATGATGATGTTTTTTCTATTAACTTTTTTTTCACTAAAGATCAAGTTGTTGATATCTTGACCAAACCTTTAGCTGAAGACATCATTATCAAGATCCACACTTTTCTTGGGCTTTAGGAATATTCAATTGGGGGGGAGGAGTGTTTCAGTGAAGTAATTTCACCTCATGAACCTCCAGAGTTGTCTGATGATGTGAGGGTATTGTAACATCAATAACTGATGGTCCATCACACATCTCTTGGGTTCATTCAGTCAATATGTCGACCTACATCTGGATAGTTGATCATACAATCGACTAGCACACCACACTAGTCGATCATGTATTCGATGTGCTTTCGAGTCAGAAAATCGACAAATAATAAAATATAATCAAGAAATGGATCGACCATCCATGCTATAGACTATGAGTTTGATGGATAGTCGTTCGGATCGAGTCCTATCAATCCGACTTGAAAAAATGTATTTTTGGGAGCCAACTCTAACCACCGATGATTATATGTGGACATGATCTTTCGGATTCTATGGGATTCATTTATATATTGAGACTATAAAATAAGAACCCTTGGGTCATTATCAGTGTGTAAAGTGTGAATTGAGATTGCACACTAGATCATGCAGATCAATATGTGCAATATGAACTATGATGTTCTGATCATAGTGCTCTTTGCTTAAGTGTTGTAACAGTCTATTTGGATGCCACCTTTGTTCTTCAAAATTTATTTTCCTTCTTCAATCGTCTACAATGTTGTGTTCTTGTTTCATATCGTATTCTAGTTCATTCTTGGAAAAAATTGGGCTGGTTGGTTAGCTATATGATATTGAAGAGAAGATTCTCGTGAGTCCTTAGTGTTGAACTCACTCTAATCCTATTGTAATATTGTAATTTTTTTGAATATATTTATGATTCAGTTGTTTGTCTGAGTTTTGAGCAAAGGAACATTACACAATATTTTGTAATTTTGAGGATTTATATAGAGAAGAAATGAAGTTCTATGGTTATCATATGTATCTGTCCTGTGTAATGTATATCTCTATTGTGATGGAATGGATCCAATAATAAAATTGTGACAGTTCGGACCCATTTTGTGTCTATCATGTATGAGTTAAATATGTTTGTGTATTTTTTTAATTCTTAGTCATAATACTTTTCAAAATATGAGTTGCATGCATTCCAATACAGATGACTTTTTGTGTAATCAACCTTCATCCATGTCACAATACCTTATGGTCTCTGTGATCCTCTCTACACTTTGGGTGATACCTTCCTTAGCCTTGGTTGAGGATTGATATGTCTATGCTCTAGGTCTGTGGTCCTTAGTTGCTTCGAATTGTCCTCATGTTCTTCTAGTAAGTGCACTATTCTCCTAGCCATGAAATACCTTAATTCTTGATTTTTATGGTCTAGGGATTCCTCTTCTTTTTTCCTTTGTATCTGATATTTCTCAATCCAAGTCCTTCCTAACAAAATTTCAAGAGCATCATTGTTCTCAAAAAACTTAATGACCTCGAATTATTCTTCTGTCGATGCTCCATGAGTAATCATAGGCACATGGGTAAGTCTTCCACATAGAGTTATCAACTTTTCTTTAAACAATCCTATTC
>JASDQU010739920.1:72916-96968 GCA_032191745.1 Picea mariana
TGGGTCCTTTCCATCAAACTTCCTCATATCAATCTTAGGAACGTGGTTGGTCTTCAAACCAAAGTTGGAGTTTCTCCATTCTTGATTCACCTTCCTTGTGTCCTCATCATGAATTTCATGGGATGAATTTTCACTTTTGGGTGTCTTCTCTGTTACGAAATTTTTCATTACTTCCTTGATATTAGCTTCCATTGAATCCATATTAGTATCCAACTTAGCTTCCATTGAATCCATTTTGGCTTCCATTGAATCCATCTTAGTATCCATTGAATCCATCTTAGTATCCATTGAATCCCTCATCTCTTGTAGTTCATCTTTGGTTACTGTCTTCTTTTGTAAATCATTTGTGTCCCTACACATTTTTTCACCTTCATCAAGAGTCCAATTAGGATTTTCTGGAGGCTTATTTGGTGTAGGAGGTCCCTTTTTGGGTGGCATGTTGGCCAAATATCACTTTTGAGTCTTGATTTTGAGGTGGTTCTGCTAGACAATATTTATTCTGCTATATCTCCCAAGTTTTGGACCTTATGGGTATGAAACTTTCCTTTAGGTAGTTCTCTGATATTTCTTCTCTACAATGCCACAGTTCTGATCAAAATTGGATGTGCCAAGTGGAATTTACGGCAACTTCCTCACAACTTGCCAATTTTTGGCCTTTCCAGGAGATCTCACTTGTATAGAATTCCCCGCAAAAAATAATTGATATCAAATTCTGAAACTCGTACCCAAAATACTACAGACTGTCCACGATCCAATGCAACCAGTCCCACTCAATTTGGATAATCTAGGAAGAAGTTATGATTGTTTTACCTAGAACACCTTCTTGAGACTAGTCAATAGGGCTAGTCAGATACCCTATCTTACACAAGGTGTATCTACAAATTTAAAATGACCCAGAAGCTAAGATTTTTACCACAGATACAATACTAATTTTTGTAAATGTTCTCTAGAGGGCAGGGTCTGAAACGTTACAGAAAATATTTTATAGCGAAAATTCCTCAATGACTCATTTCAGGATGATTTCATAACCCTATATTGTATAGGCTGTATCTCAAAAATTATAAGGCCTCAGGAGCTGAATTTTGAACCCAACGTACTTTGATCTGTCTACTAAATACCCTCCAAGAGGTTCCTTCTGAAACGTTGCAGAAAACAATTTATAGAGAAAATTCCACGGTGTCTTAGATGTAGCAGCGAAACCCCAAGACCTTGAGCTCTGATACCATATGTTAAGAACCAAACATCAATATAGCATAGAAAAACCTCAGGAAAAGTACTCAACGCCTTGAAAAAGAGATAATTTCAGATAATAAGCCTCTTCGAGGGGGCAACCTCCTTTTACCCCACTTAAATGTTCAAGTACAAGATGATTCAAAATGAAAATGTCTCCTTGGTATATATAGGAGACTAGGAGGTATAATTACAAATAATGGCCTAAAGCTGACATAATTAAAATAACATTACTAATCTAAATTACAACTAATGGCCTAAAGCTGACATAAATAAAATAGCATTACTAATCTAATATGCCCCAATTAAGGGGTAATGAGCCAACATTAGGGCTTAACAGGATTTATCATTCATTCAAATTACTAAGCACTAATATACTATATTAGATGCATCTAACATACATAAAGATGACAACACTAAGAATAAATCACATCAATCACAAAATTAAACCATAACACAAGATATACATGGTTCACTCCCAGTGTGGGGCTATGTCCACCATCTCTTCATCTTATTTATTATCTTCTGTCAATCTTCTTACATGCAGAGAGCCTGAGAATCAACTCTACATAGGACAGGAGATCTGTGTGGACCTCGCCAGATACTCCTTCCCTGAGTTAGGCCACAACACAAATTCTTCTTACACAGTCTGCACACAAGCTTCTTACAATCACTTGCACTCAGGTTTGCAAGTCTTAACACATAGTATGCACGAAGCATCCACAACTATTCACACTTAGCGCATTGTCACTAAGCCATCGGGGTTTCTTACATCACCTAGATACTTATTTATACATTATAAAATAGGCCTAAACATGGGTAAACCCATAGGCCGACATCCCATACCCATTACATAAACCCTAAACCCAAAAATACCACAAAATAGGGTGAGATCCCGCGATCTTTGCTTTGCCCGGTGCTCCGTCTTTAACCAGTCTACAATGTCCCAAAAATTGTCAAACATGACCAAGCTTCTCAAAAACTTGGTCAAGGGCCAAAAAATGGCGAAACTTTGATTTTTGTTGTATATGTTCATTACTTAAATCATTACTCACAATAATAATTTTCTCATTTTTAGATTCAAGAAACAACTTGTTGACTCCTTTGACATGACATATCTTGTCACTTTGCATTATTTTTTGGGTCTTCAAGTATTACCACTATATAATGTTGTTTTTCATTTCTTATTCTAAATATGTAATGGATCTGTCGACTCATTTTAATATGGTTGATTGCAAGCCTTGTGCCACTCCCTTTCAATCTACAGTGAATCTTACTAAAACTTGTCAAACACTTGTTGTCGATGCTACACTATATTGAAAATTGGTTGACTGTCTTATTTATCTTAGTCGTAGTGGACCTGATATATACTTTGTTCTTGGTGTGGTTTCTCAGTTCATGTAGGATCCTAGTGTAAGCCAGTAGAAATAATTCAAACACATTGTTCATTATTTGAAGGGTACCACTCAATTTGGTATCAAATATTATCGGATTTCAAATTCTCTAGTTGGCTTCATTAAGTCTGATTAGGAGGGTGAAGTAGATTACCAGAAGTCCACTTTTGGGTATGTATTTTTCTATATCATTGGACCTTTGGTGTGATCATGAAATAAATAAAAGGTAGTCTCTCTTTCGACTATAAAAGAAGAATATCGTGTCATTGTTCAAGCATGTACTGAAGAAGTTTGGATTCGTCAACTTTTGGGTGGCCTTAGTTTTCTTGTTCAGACCTCAACTGCAATATTTTGTGATATTCAAAGTGATTCATGCTCATAATAAGATGAAACATCTTTATCTTCATGCTCACTATTTGCGGTAGTTAGTTCATGATGATGTTGTTTCTATTAACTATTTTTGCACTGAAGATCAAGTTGTTGATATCTTGACCAAACCTTTAGTTGAATCCACCATTATCAAGCTCCACACTTTGCTTGGGATTTAGGAATATTCAATTGGGGGGGGAGGGGTGTTATAGTGAAGTAATTCCACCTCATGAACCTCCAGAGTTGTCTGATGATGTGAGGGCATTGTAATATCAATAATTGATGGTACATCACACATCTCTTGGGTTCATTCGGTCAAGAGGTCGACCTACATCTAGAGAGTCGATCGTATGATCAACTAGCACACCACACTAGTCGATCATGTATTCGATGTGCTTTCCAGTGAGAAAATCGACAAATAATCAAAGATAGTCAGGAAGTGGATCGACCATCCATGCTATAGAATATGAGTTGGATTGATAGTCGTTTGGATCGAGTCCTATCAATCTGATTTGAAAAAACATATTTTTTGGAGCCAACTCTAACCATCGATGATTATATGTGGACATGATCTTTCAGATTCTATGGGATTCATTTATATATTGAGACGATAAAATAAGAACGCTTGGGTCATTATCAGTGTGTGAAGTGTGAATTGAGATTGCACAATAGATCATGCATATCAATATGTGCAATATGAACTGTGATGTTTTGATCATAGTAATATTTACTTAAATGTTGTAACAGTCTATTTGGATGCCACCTTTGTTCTTCAAAATTTATTTTCCTTCTTCAATCATCTACAATGTTGTGTTCTTGTTTCATATCGTATTCTATTTCATTCTTGGAAAAAATTGGGCTGGTTGGTTAGCTAGTTAGATATTGAAGAGAGGATTCTCATGAGTCCTTAGTGTTGAACTCACTCTGATCCTATTGTAATATTGTAATTTTTTTGAATATATTTATGAGTCAGTTGTTTGTCTGAGTTTTGAGCAAAGGAACATTACACAATATGTTGTAATTTTGAGGATTTATATAGAGAAAAAATGAAGTTCTATGGTTATCATATGTATCTGTCCTGTGTAATGTATATCTCTATTGTGATGGAATGGATCCAATAATAAAAATGTGATAGTTCTGACCCATTTTGTGTCTATCATGTATGAGTTAAATATGTTTTTGTGTTCTTTTAATTCTTAGTCATAATACTTTTCCAAATATGAGTTTCATGCATTCCAATACTGATGACTTTTTGTGTAATCAACCTTCATCCATGTCACAATACCTTATGTTCTTTGTGATCCTCTCTACATTTCGGGTGATACCTTCCTTAGCCTTGGTCGAGGATTGATATGTCTATGCTCTAGGTCTCTGGTCCTTAGTTTCTTCGATTTGTCCTCCTATTCTTATAGTAAGCACGTTATTCTCCTAGCCACGAAATACCTTAATTCTTGATTTTTATGTTCTAGGGCTTCCTCTTCTTCTTTCCTTTAGATTTGATATTTCTCAATCCAAGTCCTTCCTAACAAAAGTGCAAGAGTGTCATTTTTTTCAAAAAACGTAATGACCTCAAATTCTTCTTCTATCGATGCTCCATGAGAAATCATAGGTACATGGGTAAGTCTTCCACATAGAGGTATCAACATTTCTTTAAAAAATCCTATTCGTCCTAGTGAAGGGACCATAGCAGGCTTTCCTAAGATTTCCCAAGTATTTTTTGTCATAATGTTCACCTTTGTTTCTGCATCCAATACACAGTCTATGTCGAAGTCACCTATTCTTGATTCTATGCACTCTTTCTCTTTTAAAATCTCTGATAAAATGATGTATCTGTGATCATTCAATGTTGCTTTCATATACAATAATATAGCCTCTGATTCTTTCTGGTTTTTTAGCATATTCTTAGTCTCTTGGCCTTCCTTAGGGTTTTCTTGTCTCATGTTCATCTTTTCAACTTTAGCAATCATTCTAAGAAAATCCAAATGTCCACTAGCTTTAAAACAAAGGAAAATAGGAATTATACCAGGGCATTCCTTAGTAAGATGTCTTGGTCTTCTACAACTATAACAAAGAGTTAATCCTCTCTTTCCCTTAAACGATCCCCAAACTTTCCTTAACTACACATTGGGATCACAGTGATGGACCTGCAAAAAATTCTTTCTAGGATCCTGCATCCACTTGTTAGTCCAACAATTCTTTCTATGCATAGGAATAACATATCTTTCACTATTTTTATTAGATATATTCATATCATATCTTCTCTCTTCGAGTTGTGCCCTAGTTTCAGACTAGGACCAAATTTATCAAACATACCTAGATCCATTCTTTTGAAGAAAAAATTTCCACTTATCTTACCTTTATCAGAGAACAAAGCTTTAAGATATTACATTTTTTCTTCAGATCAGACTTTGTTTCTTAGCATGGAGCTTCACAACTCAAGTAGAGTACTTTGCACTACAACAACAGATCTATGCATAAAGCTTTCTCTTTTCCTCAGTTCCCAGTAATCATATTTTTTAGGTCCCAGCAACATAACCATTTGTTGGCATAGGGGTAGACCCAAGGTTCAAGACTTCAACAAATCACCAACAAAACCCTAACTACCGGCCCTTTACGCAACACCTACGAAGAAGATGAAGTCTCACCCGAGGTACAGGAAGGGAGGGTTGCAGGACTCAAGTGTCTAGAACCTAGCTGAGACACAGATCTGTGATTACAATACTTAATAGAGCACTTAGCAATTAACATTCATTAGAATTTAACCCTTATTCACATCACAGGTAAAACCCTAATTATAGAACAACATAGTGTTCAACAAGGTCTAACACACCTAAGTACTTAGCAAATAGAAATAGATATGATCTATCATTCATTCAAATTACTAAGCACTAAGATACTATATTAGATGCATATAACATACATAAAGATGACAACACTAAGAATAAATCACATCAATCACAAAAATAAACCATAACAAAGGATATACGTGGTTCACCCCCAGTGTGGGGCTACGTCCACAAACTCTTTGTCTTGTGTATTATCTTATGTCAATCTTCTTACATGCACAGAGCCTGAGAATAAAATCCACATAGGATAGGAGATCTGTACGCACCTCGCCAGATCCTCCTTCCCTGAGTTAGGTCACAACACAAAGTCTTCTTACACAGTCTGCACACAAGCTTCTTACAATCACTTTCACTTAGTTCTGCAAGTCTTAATACATAGTATGCACGAAGCGTCCACAACTATTCTCACTTAGTACATTGGCACTAATATATCAGGGTTTCTTACATCGCCTAGCTACTTATTTATATGTTACAAAGTAGGCCTAAACATGGTTAAACACATGGGTCGACATCCCATACTTGTTACATAACCCTAAACCCAAAAATCCCACAAACTTGGGTGAGATCCTACGATCTCCACTTCGCCTGGCGCTCCTTCTTCGACGAGCCTGTCAAAGTCCCAAAAATGGTCAAACATGACCAAGGTTCTCCAAAACTTGGTCGAGGGCCAAAAAATTGTGACACTTTGATTTTTGTTGTATATGTTGATTACTTAAATCATTACTCACAATAATAATTCTCTCATCTTTAGATTTAAGAAACAAATTGTTGACTCCTTTGAAATGACAGATCTTGGCACTTTGCATTGTTTTTTGGGTCTTCAAGTATTACCACTATATGATGTTTTTTTTCATTTCTTAGTCTAAATATGTAATGGATCTATCGACTCATTTTAATATGGTTGATTGCAAGCCTTGTGCCACTCCCTTTCAATTTGCAGTGAAGCTTACTAAAACTTGTCAAACACGCATTTTCGATGCTACACTATATTGAAAATTGGTCGAGAGTCTTATTTATCTTACTCATAGTGGGCCTGATATATCACTTGTTGTTGGTGTGGTTTCTTAGTTCATGCAGGATCACAGAGTAAGCCAGTAGAAATAATTCAAACACATTGTTCGATATTTGAAAGGTACCACTCAATTTGGTATCAAATATTATAGGATTTCAAATTCTCTAGTCGGCTTCACTGAGTCTGACTGGGAGGGTGAAGGAGATTACTAGAAGTACACTTTTGGGTATGTGTTTTTCTATAGAATTGGACCTTTGGTGTGATCATGAAAGAAATAAAAGGTAGTCCCTCTGTCGACTACAAAAGAAGAATATAGTGTCAGTGTTCAAGCATGTACTGAAGAAGTTTGGATTCATCAACTTTTGGGTGGCCTTAGTTTTCCTGTTTAGACCTCGACTGCAATATTTTGTGATATTTAAAGTGATTAATGCTCATAATAATATGAAACATGTTTATCTTCATGCTCACTATTTGTGGTAGTTAGTTCATGATGATGTTTTTTCTATTAACTATTTTTGCACTAAAGATCAAGTTGTTGATATCTTGACCAAACCTTTAGCTGAAGCCAACATTATCAAGATCCACACTTTTCTTGGGCTTTAGGAATATTCAATTGGGGGGGAGGAGTGTTACAGTGAAGTAATTTCACCTCATGAACCTCCAGAGTTGTCTGATGATGCGAGGGTATTGTAACATCAATAAGTGATGGTCCATCACACATCTCTTGGGTTCATTCGATCAATATGTCGACCTACATCTGGACAGTCGATCGTACGATCGACTAGCACACCACACTAGTCAATCATGAATTCGATGTGCTTTCCAGCCAGAAAATCGACAAATAATAAAAGATAATCAAGAAATGGATCGACCATCCATGCTATAGACTATGAGTTGGATGGATAGTCATTCGGATCGAGTCCTATCAATCCGACTTGAAAAAACGTATTTTTTGGAGCCAACTCTAACCACCGATGATTATATGTCGACATGATCTTTTGGATTCTATGGGATTCATTTATATATTGAGACTATAAAATAAGAACCCTTGGGTCATTATTAGTGTGTGAAGTGTGAATTGAGATTGCACAATAGATCATGCAAATCAATATGTGCAATATGAACTATGATGTTCTGATCATAGTACTCTTTGCTTAAGTGTTGTAATAGTCTATTTGGATGCCACCTTTGTTCTTCAAAATTTATTTTCCTTCTTCAATCGTCTGCAGTGTTTTTTTCTTGTTTCATATCGTATTCTAGTTCATTCTTGGAAAAAATTGGGCTGGTTGGTTAGCTAGTTAGATATTGAAGAGAAGATTCTCGTGAGTCCTTAGTGTTGAACTCACTCTGATCCTATTGTAATATTGTAATTTTTTTGAATATATTTATGATTTAGTTGTTTGTTTGAGTTTTGAGCAAGGGAAAATTACACAATATTTTGTAATTTTGAGGATTTATATAGAGAAGAAATGAAGTTCTATGGTTATCATTTGTATCTGTCTTGTGTAATGTATATCTCTATTGTGATGGAATGGATCCAATAATAAAAATGTGACAGTTTTGACCCATTTTGTGTCTATCATGTATGAGTTAAATATGTTTGTGTATTTTTTTAATTCTTAGTCTTAATACTTTTCCAAATATGAGTTGCATGCATTCCAATACGGATGACCTTTTGTGTAATCAACCTTCATCCATGTCAGAATACCTTATGGTCTCTGTGATCCTCTCTACATTTTGGGTGATACCTTCCTTAGCCTTGGTTGAGGATTGATATGTCTATGTTCTAGATCTCGGGTCCTTAGTTGCTTCGACTTGTCCTCATGTTCTTCTAGTAAGCACACTATTCTCCTAGCCATGAAATACCTTAATTTTTTATTTTTATGTTCTAGGGCTTCCTCTTCTTCTTTCCTTCATATCTAATATTTCTCAATCCAAGTCCTTCCTAACAAAAGTGCAAGAGCGTCGTTGTTCTCAACAAACTTAATGACCTCGAATTCTTCTTCTGTCGATGCTCCATGAGTAATCATAGGCACATGGGTAAGTCTTCCACATAGAGTTATCAACTTTTCTTTAAACAATCCTATTCATCCCAATGAAGGAACTATAGCAAGATTTCCTAAGATTTCCCAAGTACTTTCTGTCATAATGTTCACCTGTGTTTCTATATTCAATACACAGTCTATGTAGAAGTCTACTATTCTTGATTCTATGCACTCCTTCTCTTTTAAAATCTCTGATAAACTGATATCTCTATGATCATTCAATGTTTCTTTCATCTACAATAATATGGCCTTTGATTCTTTCTTGTTTTTTAGCATATTCTTAGTCTCTTGGCCTTCCTTAGGGTTTTCTTGTCTCATGTTCATCTTTTCAACTTTAGCAATCATTCTAGGGCAATCCAAATGTCCAGTAGCTTTAAAAAAAAGGCAAATAGGAATTATACCAGGGCATTCCTTAGAAATATGTACCGGTCTTCTACAAATATAACAAAGATTTAATCCTCTCTTTCTCTTAAACGATCCCCAAACTTTCCTTAACTACGCACTGGTATCATAGTGATGGACCTGCAAAAAATTCTTTCTAGGATCCTCCATCAACTTGTTAGTCCAAAAATTCTTTCTATGCATAGGAATAACATATCTTTCACTATTTTTATCAGATATATTCATATCATATCTTCTGTATTCGAGCTGTGCCCTAGTTTTCAAACTAGGACCAAATTTATCAAACATACCTAGATCCATTCTTTCGAAGCAAAAATTTCCACTTATCTTACCTTTATCAGAGCACAAAGATTTAAGATCTTACGTTTTTTCTTCAGATCAAACTTATTTTCTTAGCATGGAGCTTCACAAGTCAAGTAGAGTATTGTGCACTACAACAACAGATCTATGCACAAAGCTTTCTCTTTTCCTCAGTTCCCAACAATCACAGTTTCAGGTCCCAACAACAAAACCATTTGTTGGCATAGGGGCAGACCTAGGGTTCAACACTTCAATTGCTCACCAACAAAACCCTAACTACCAGCCCTTTACACAATACCTACGAAGCATATAAAGTCTCACCCAATGTACAAGAAGGGAGGGTTGCAGAACTCAAGTGTCTACAGCCTAGCTGAGACACAGATCTATAATTACAATACTTAACATAGCACTTAGCAGTTAACATTCATTATCATTTAACCCTTATTCACATCACATGTAGAACCCTAATTACAGAACAACGCAGTATTCAACAAGATCTAACACACCTAAGCAAATAACACATAGAAATAGAGGCGATCTATCATTCATTCAAATTACTAAGCACTAAGATACTATATTATATGCATATAACATACATAAATATGACAACACTAAGAATAAATCACATCAATCACAAAAAGAAACCATAACACAGGATATACGTGGTTCACCCCCAGCGTGGGGCTACATCCACCAACTCTTCGTCTTCTGTATTATCTTATGTCAATCTTCTTACATGCACAGAGCCTGAGAATCAAATCCACATAGGATAGGAGATCTTCACGCACCTCGCCAGATCCTTCTTCTTACACAGTCTACACACAAGCTTCTTACAATCACTTGCACTTAGTTCTGCAAGTCTTAACACATAGTATGCATGAAGCATGCATAATTATTCTCACTTAGCACATTAGCACTAATCTATCGAGGTTTCTTACATCACCTAACTACTTATTTATACATTAAAAAATAGGCCTAAACATGGGTAAACACATGGCCGACATCCCATACCCATTACATAAACCCTAAACCCAAAAATCTCGCAAAATGGGGCAAGATCCCGCAATCTCTGCTTCGCCTGGCACTCCTTCTTCGACCAACCTGTCAAAGTCCCAAAAATGGTCAAACATGAACAAGGTTCTCCAAAACTTGGTCAAGGGCCAAAAAATGGCGACAATTTGATTGTTGTTGTATATGTTGATTACTTAAATCATTACTCACAATAATAACTCTCTCATCTTTAGATTGAAGAAACAACGTGTTGACTCCTTTGACATGACAGAGCTTGGCACTTTGCATTTTTTTTTGGGTCTTCAAGTATTACCACCATATGATGTTTTTTTTCATTTCTTAGTCTAAATATGTAATGGATCTGTCAACTCATTTTAATATGGTTGATTACAAGCCTTGTGCCACTCCCTTTCAATCTGCAGTGAAGCTTACTAAAACTTGTCAAACACTCGTTATCGATGCTACACTATATTGAAAATTGGTCGATGGTATTATTTATCTTACTCATAGTGGACCTGATATATCCTTTGTTGTTGGTGTGGTTTCTTAGTTCATGCAAGATCCTAGAGTAAGTCAGTAGAAATAATCCAAACACATTGTTCAATATTTGAAGGGTACCACTCAATTTGGTATCAAATATTGTCGGAGTTCAAATTCTCTAGTCCGCTTCACTGAGTCTGACTGGGATGGTGAAGGAGATGACCAGAAGTCCACTTTTGGGTATGTGTTTTTCTATAGCATTGGACCTTTGGTGTGGTCATGCAAGAAATAAAAGGTAGTCTCTCTATCGACTACAAAAGAAGAATATCGTGGCGTTGTTCAAGCATCTACTGAAATAGTTTGGATTCATCAACTTTTGGGTGGCCTTAGTTTTCCTGTTGAGACCTCAACTACAATATTTTGTTATATTCAAAGTGATTAATTCTCATAGTAAGATGAAACATGTTTATCTTCATGCTCACTATTTGTGGTAGTTAGTTCATTATGATGTTGTTTCTATTAACTATTTCTGCACTGAAGATCAAGTTGTTGATATATTAACCAAACCTTTTAGTTGAAGTCAACATTATCAAGCTCCACACTTTGATTGGGATTTAGGAATATTCAATTGGGGGGGTGTTACAGTGATGTAATTTCACCTCATGAACCTCCAAATTTGTCTAATGATGCAAAGATGTTGTAACATCAATAATTGATGGCTCATCACACATCTCTTGGGTTCATTCGGTCAAGATGTCGACCTACATCTAGACAGTTGATTGTACGATTGACTAGCACACCAGACTAGTCGATGTGCTTTCCAGTCAGAAAATTGACAAACAATCAAAGATAGTCAGGAAATGGATCAAACAACCATGCTATAGACTATGAGTTGGACGGATAGTTGGTCGGATCAGGTCCTATCAATCTAACTTGAAAAAAGGTATTTTTTGGAGCCAACTCTAACCATCAATGATTATATGTGGACATGATCTTCTGAATTCTATGGGAGTCATTTATATATTGAGACTATAAAATAAGAACCCTTGGGTCATTATTAGTGTGTGAAGTGTGGATTGAGATTTCACAATAGATCATGCAGATCAATATGTGCAATATGAACCGTGATGTTTTGATCATGGTACTCTTTTCTTAAGTGTTGTAACAGTCTATTTGGATGCCACCTCTATTCTTCAAAATTTATTTTCCTTCTTCAATCGTATGCAATGTTGTGTTCTTGTTTCATATCGTATTCTATTTCATTCCTAGAAAAAAATGGGTTGGCTGGTTAGCTATTTAGATATTGAAGAGAAGATTCTCGTGAGTCCTTAGTATTGAACTCACTCTGATCCTGTTGTAATATTGTAATTTGTTTGAATATATTTATGAGTCAGATGTTTATCTTAGTTTTGAGCAAAGGAACATTACACAATATGTTGTAATTTTGAGGATTTATATAGAAAATAAATGAAGTTCTATGGTTATCATATGTATATGTCCTGTGTAGTGTATATATCTATTGTGATGGAATGGATCCAATAATAAAAATGTGACAGTTCTGACCCATTTTGTGTCTATCATGTATGCGTTAAATATGTTTGTGTATTGTTTTAATTCTTAGTCATAATACTTTTCCAAATATGAGTTGCATGCATTCCAATCCTGATGAATGTTTTTGTAATCAACCTTCATCCATGGCACAATACCTTATGGTATCTATAATCCTCTCTACATTTCAGGTGATATCTTCCTTAGCCTTGGTAAAGGATTGATATGTCTATGCTCTAGGGTTTTTGTTGGACAACTCAGGATGAACCCTGGGTCTAAAATCCCTGATGTTATGATGGATGTGCACTAGTGTGCATAAAACAAAACAACCTTCCTACATCACCTTTAGCATTTATTTTCCTTTCAATTTTGAAATCAAAATATAAATGGACCAGGAAGTCATTGTTATGTATTTTGGCCATTTAGAAGGCATGTAATTTGTGCCATTCATAGATTGGTCAGATGAACTTAGAATCAGGCACATGATAGCCCACTAGAAATATTATCTTTATCCATATAGGATGAAACCACTGTATTTTCCACACCATGAACATATTTGATTGTATTCCATGTGGAAGACCATGTTCTCGTGGGACCTTACTAGTGACAAGAAAAAGGGGCCAACATTGAAAATTTTGCAAACTAAGTCCTTATTTCATAAAATATGAACTAAGAATCCTTCAAATAGGGAATTCTAATATGGGATGGTTTCATAACTCAAAACCAATCACTGGAAAGCCTCTACTAGGGGAAAAAAACACGTTTCCGGGACAAGTCGAACAAGGTTGGTATGAGCCCGCTTGGCTGCCAACAAGATGTTGATGTACATAAGGATATTTAAGACTGTTATTCATATGTCTAATATGTGATAGTAGGCTAGGAAACACTATGAATTTGAAACCCATTTATTTCCACTATCCCTAATATTGTTACTAGAGGCACTGATCAAACTGAACCTAAACTCCTTAACTGATTTTGACTAATATCAAGTGACTTGGAATTGCTACATGGTACTCTTATAGTGTCTGATAAGTCAATATATTATTAGATGAAACCTCTAAATGCAACCCACTAATAGTATTTAATGGGAAAGGGCCATAGTATCTATGACTCCTACCATTATATTTTACTGGAACTGGAACAATGGGATGCTAAGATCAAATCTCATGCCAACTTGTGAAGAAATGAAAGTGATCAACAACATGTTGATCCAAAAGAATCTTTTTACATAAAAAACACCCAAGAAGGATGGGACTTGGTGTATGTGTATTGACTATGGATCTTTAAACAAGATTACACTCAAGAATCAATACCCTCTACCTAGAATTGATGATTTGCTAGAGAAATTGTAACATGCCAATTTCTTCACCAAGTTGGATCTCAAATTGGGATACCACCAAATACATTTCAAAGAACAAGACACCTGGAAGACATGCTTCAATATAAGGAAAGGTTTGTATAATTGGTTGGTCATGCCATTTGGTTTATGTAATTCTCCAACTAAATTTATGAGATTGATGAATGATGTATTATGTTCACATTTAGATTCATCTATTATAGTGTATTTGGATGATATATTAATTTATAGATTTACCTAAGAGGATAAAATACTATTGGAATATGATTTACTTTACACCAAAACCATCAGGCTTTAGTCTCCGCCACAATCATCAGAGTTAGGATCCATGAGAGGGGGTTAAACCATGTCTCGAAGCTTGTAGGAAGTGCTAAATAAAATGTCCAACAATATCCCCACAATGGATTCCAAGTGAGTTTAAAACTCAAGATTTATTTCTCTGATACCATTTGTTGGATTACAATCCTTGTTAGACAAAAACCCGTAGGAGTTAGTCTCTTCCACACTCGTCAGAGTTAGGATCCACGAGAGGGGGTTAAACCATGTCGTGAAACTCACAGGAAGCATTGAATTCAATGTCCAACACATCTCACATCTCATGTAGGTGTTAGAGTCTCTAAAACAGAACCAGTTGTTTTCTAACCTAAAGAAATGTAGGTGTATTTGGGGTATCTAATTGGTGGAGGGGAGCTTAAGGTAGGTCCCGCAAATATTGAGGCCATCATAAAATGGCTAGTTCCTACTAATATCACTGAGATTAGGAGATTTTGGGGGTAGAAAAGTAACCTACAAAATTTCATAGCATCCTTTTCAGTGGTAGTTTCTCCACTCCACACAATAACAATGAGTGGTAAGAGTTTCTAATGAGAAACAAATCAACAAAATGATTTCGACAAGCTAAAATGAAATATTATTCAAGCATTATTTCTCACATTTCCTAAATTGGAGAATCCTTTTGAAGTGGAGATAGATGCAAGTGGGTATCATATGGGAGTAGTTTTGATGCAAGGACGTAAATCTAGTATGCTATAATTCTGAAATGTTTCATGGGGAAGTCTTAAACTACCCTATCTATGATAAGGAACTTTATGCCATATTTCAATATATTAAGAAGTGGAAGAACTATCTAATGGGAAAGGAAACCATTATCCACAAATATCAATATCCATTGCAATATTTGTAGGCCTAGAGTAATATTTATCGAACCAAACATTACAATTGGATGGAGTTCTTGCAATAATTTCATTTGTTCATCAAGTGTAAGAAGGGTAGCACTAATAAGATGGAATACATGCTTTCAAGGCCACCCAAATCCAATATTATATCCTTGGAAACTCTTATACAGATGAATCCTTTTACCCATTATGCATACAAAGAGGGATATACAAAATATGAAGACTTCAAGGGTGTGTTTCAGCAACTACAAGGCCAAATTCATGTAGAAGAAGGTAATAGTAAGGTTGATTGTCATCTTCGGAATGGGTTACTCTGTAAGCTAGAAAATCTATGTGTTCCTAAAGGTGAAATGTATCTTATTAGAGAGGCTCACACCCACAAAGTTGCAAGACATTTTGATGTTGGAAAGACAATTGCTAAATTACAAAGGTGTGTGTAACATCCTAAAATGCAAGAATATGTCACTTGGTATATTAGAGGATGCAGAGTTTTTTGTATCAATAATCCCAGTAATAGAAAGAAAGGTTTTTACCATCCCTTACCTGTACCCACTCTACCTTGGGAAATCATTTCCATGGATTTTGTGGGAGGTTAAGAAGGCACATGACTATATGTTTGTGGTAGTTTAAAGTTTCAAGAAGATATTCATTCTTATTCCTTGCAAAATGACTATAAAATGACAAAATGTAGCAACCATGTTCTTTGACTAGCTCTGTGTGCACTTTGGGATACCAAAGAGCATCATAAGTTGATACACTTTAGGATAACATGGAAAATAAGTTGAATAGATATACAACATTCCATCCAAAGACAAATGGGAAAATAGTAGTAGTCAAAAAGACTTTGGTGTATCTCTTGAGGGATTATAATCAAGATAATCTGAATACCTCATATGAAAATATGATCTATATTTATCACTCTTGTAATAGAGCAACCCATACTTCTACTGGTAAGTCCCCTTTTGAAACTTTCTTTGAGTATTTATCACCTTAACCATTGGATGTTGTATATGGAAAACAAAGAGAAGTCGGGGAAGACATCATAGGAGAAGTGTTTAAAGACAAGAATTTTTCTAAAAATATTATAAAGATCCATTTGCAACTACCGTAGATGATGAAGAAGTCATAGGAAAATTATAAGGCCAAACATGATCAACACATAACTGACAAGTCATTCAAAGTGGGAGACAGACTTTGGTTACAATTGAATAAGGAAATACTACAGGGTCCTTGTAAGAATATCAAGTCTCTGTGGTATGGCCCTTTTGCGGTATTGGAGAAAGTGGGAGATAACACCTACAAACTTAGTCTACCCCCATACATGCACATTTACTCAGTAGTGAATGTGGAGAATTTGAAACTCGATGATCCTTCCATGTTGGATACTCAGCACTATATACTAGATACTACCATCAGATCCTACCTACCATAAAGGAATTAGCACTATATACTCAAGTAGAGTTTTCAAAAGATAGTTTTGTAAAGGAAGTAAAAAACTACAAGACATGAAGTATGACCTTTGACATATTAGGGTGAAATGATAGCTTCCAGGAAAAACAAAATGGCACTGCAAGGAGAAGGTAGAGGAAAAATTTTCTTGCCTCTTTCAGTAAATATTTTAGGGACCAGAAGCCTCCCTAAATGGTAAGGTATGATTTGGATTGATTCATAATATAATTTTTAATCTCTCTTGGTACTTTCTAGGTGGAAAATATGTAGGAATTGGCTTATAGGGCCATTTTACTAGCGAGTCACAATTTGGAAAATTGGGTCTTAAACCTTCCATATCCATTTTGAGGCATTAAATGGCATTTTTTGGTCAAAAAAACTTCTTGGATCTCCCTTGAAAATATTCTACACATTGATATCTTTCCAATGATGCAATAATTTCCTCAATTGGAGCTCATATGAAAATGTTATGCCTCCAGCAAGTTGACCTACCTTATTTACCACCATGGTATGAATGGATCCCACGTTATCCCCCATTACTCAAACATGTGGGGATAGATGATGGGAACAGTAAGTGCCCTCTTTTATTCCTTCAACCTTACCATCATTATCCTTCTCTAATTAGACAACCTAATCATTTTTTTTCATATTATCAGTGATTTTTACCCCATTTACCATTCCCGAATAATATGCATTCTTGGGTTGAATTTCTATGTTAATTAAGAAATGATTTTTACTAAGAAGAGAATGTGAATGCATGATCTATGTATTTGGGTTTCTTAACATATTTGATTGTAGTATTCAGGAAGAATTTGTATATTTTGTTATATGTCAGGTGTTGGAGAGTTTTTCATCAACATTATGATCAACTGTTAAAATTTACCAGTGCTGCAGAATTTCTTGTTAGTATCAATACTGACTACTGAATTTGTCCAGTGCTACAAAGTTTGTCATCAACATCTGGGTATTCCTTAAATATTCATATTAATATTTTTATCGAGATCTGTTGGAGTTGTTGACGAAGTATTGGATGATTATGCAGGATGCCACATAGTACATAATGTTCACTACTCATACAAGTTCTCACACATATACACACTTAGATTCATTTAGTTAGGTGTACAATGTGTCTTGTGTAAATAGTTAAAGGATTTAGTTTTTAAGACTATGAGTTATCTTGAAGTAGTGAGTTATTCTTAAGGAAAGTAGTACGAAACACTTTTTATTTAATTTCCTGAAAATGAGAAACTGATCAAGAACTCGTGGGGATTTTTGTATAAAGAAACAAGAAAAAGAACATAAGGGTTTTTTTGGTTTTCAATATTAATACATCTTTTTGGAATACAAACTATCTTTTCTAGATATTTTTTTTACTGTTACTGGTAGTTGGTTGAGTTAGCACACAAGTCATTCAACAGACTGTAGAGAAAGGGCCACTCAATCCTATTTTATTCTATAACTTTATTTAGTATTGTTTTCATTCATTTCATTCTCAACCAAACATTATTTCTGTTACTGGTAGTTGGTTGAGTTAGCACACAAGTCATTCAACAGACTGTAGAGAAAGGGCCACTCAATCCTATTTTATTCTATAACTTTATTTAGTATTGTTTTCATTCATTTCATTCTCAACCAAACATTATTTCTGGCATTTGTCTTAATTTTTTGCAATTTAATTCTAGTCATTTATTTTCATCTTTGTTAAAGCATTTAATTTTATGCATTGGGTAGATTAGAATTAATTTTCAGTTTTCAAGATTTATTGTTATGGTTGGATTAATAATTCTGAATAAATTATGAGTACCTATATTGTAGCAATGCAATAGGTCGAATTGAATTCAAATATATTTCAACACTATTTTTAGATTGTTTTATTTTATTGTAGCATAAATTTCTAGTTCACTGTATTAAATTTCTATATCATTAAATTTATGGTTTGCTATATTAAATTTTTGTAGTATAAATTTTTGGTTTGTTGTGTAAAATATTTGTATATTAATTAGTATAATATATTATATAATTTCTAATTAATATAGTTTAGTATTTTCTTATGATTTTTTGTTAAATTAAGAAGAAAAAGAAAAGTGACCCCCCAATTAAAATAAAAATAGTAGTTAGCAATAGCAAAGCCTAAGAAATTAAAATCCTAAAAAATGCATATACAATGCATGGTGTTTTGAAAGTCTTATGTTTCCTAGTTGATATATTAAAGTGGGTTCTTATGGCTATTGGCGTGTTAATTCCAAGCGTTGTCTAAGCCTTTCACTGTTTGGCATCATTGTCAAGGAAATACCAATTTTTAGTGTCGTTTTCTTTGCATTTGGCTTTAGGAACTTATTAAATAGAATTCAATTATTTTAATAAGAATGAATGAGGAGAAGGAGAGATAATTTTGGAAGGTTTTTTCCTAATAATCCAACTTCTAATTATGGGCAATCAAGTAAGAAAGAAGATTCTGCTTCAACTTCCCATAATGTGAAAGATGAACTTGAGTTTAAAAGTGAACAAGACACATCATATATTGATTCATGGGGATTCCATAGAACCTCTAGAGTAAAATCGTAATCCATTGACCGGGGACTTGATAATTTGTTCGACATGGGAGATAGAGAAGATAAACATGAGGAAGAATGAAGTATACCAAGCAATGAACAAGAAAATGAAAAAGATGAGTATATCTTTCCTATAAGAGAATCTAATGAAAAAGATAAAATGAAAAACATAAGCCCTTCAATTCTCCCACTATTTTATGGACTACCTATAGAATACCAAGACACCTTCTTGTTTGAATTTGATGTTTTTTGCCATACTTATGAATATAAAACTAATGCTTAAAAGTTAAGACTATTTCCCTCAACTTTGAAGGATTCTACTATAATATGGTTTATGGGACTGGAAGGAGGAAGTATTGGTACTTGGGAAGAAACGAAGAAAACTTTTTCACACAAGTATAAAGATTATTGTAAAGTGAGACAAACAAGAGATGAAATTTTTCATATGACACAAAGAGTTGATGAAACTTTGGAAGACTATGCTGAGAGATTTAATTTTAGTTATAAATGTGCTACTAACTACAATCTTGATGATGAATCACTCAAATCAGTGTTTCTTATGGGAGTAAGAGAAGACTTTATGGAAGCCTTATATTTAATTGTTTTTAGGGATATCTATCATTTCACTTATGATGAAATAAAATATATTTTCAAAAATTACTCAAGAGAAACCATGAGGAAAGGAAAAGGGTCAAAAAATATTTCACCTTAAACATCAAAAAGTATAACTGGAGTTACTAAAGATGAAATTGGAAACTTAATTGAGGATATGAAAACAAACATTTTAAATTTCTTAACTATACAATTGGATGTTCTACAATCCAAAATGAAACAAGAGAAAAATTGTAAATCCTAGGCTATTTTTTGCCCTAGATCCACTAAGAAACATCCTTGTAATGAATGTCTACTTGATGTAGTAAAAAATTGCAATGTATGTTTAGAAAATCATGATACCATCATTTATCCACAATTGCGTGGTTTAAAAGTAGTATACGAAGATATTGAACAGAATGTTGAACAAATGTTCTTTATTAATTAGTGAAGGTTTAGAAAACCAAGAGCAAAGTTTCAAAGGGGAACTCGATATCAATACTTTAATCCATCATGGTGTAATTAATATCCTTCGCAAATTTGAATACACCACAATTCCAAAATAATCAGCAACATTTTCCATAGTTTTAAACCAATCAACAATCATGGCAGCCATTTTTCTCTTATCCAATGAATTATAGCCAACAAGGTAATCAATGAAAAAATCAACAACATTCCTTTCGACCTTATCATAGTTGGTCTATACAACAACAATAACAAATGTTTCATCTTCCCCAAATACAAGGCTCTATTCAAGCATAAGCAAGACCATCACAATTGTCTTCTCAACCAAATCCAAATCCTAATAATAGGGAAAGGAAACTAAATTAGTGATAATAAATCAGTCAAATAAAACAATTCAACCAATTTAATCAAGTCAACTAGTTTATACCAATGAAGTGGGATATTTTCCAATTTATTCAATTTTTGCACATGATTTCCAAGTCACTCATCTCAGATTAGAAAAAGTGTTAAAATATCCTAGAACACCAAGTAGAGGATTTCAGTGAAGAACAACCAATGATTGAGGAATAAAGAGAATAATTGCAAAAACTTTCTTCTACCCATATTGAATCTCATATCAAATATTCCTTGGAGAAAAAGGATAATATTCCACCTTTTCTAGAGAGGTTAAATTAAGCTAAAAACCAACCTTACCTAGCATTTGACATTTTGGGAGAATTTAAAAATTTATGTGTCAAAATTCCTTTGATACGGGCCATAAAAGACATTCTCATTTACAATACGTTCATTAGAGAATTTTGCATTAGGAAACCATGAAAAAAGAAACAACATCCCCCAAATATTCATGTAATAGGACAACTATCTAAACTCATGTTAGGACAAAATTTAACCCAAAATAAGTTGATCTAGGAAACCATGTTGTGCAAGTTTATATTGGAAAAAAATTAATTCCAAATACATTAATTGATTTAAGTGCATCCATTAACAAACTGACCATAGAAGTCGTGAAGACTTTGAATCTTCAAAATCTAATGTGTTAAAAACTGGTAGTCTTTAAAATGGCTGACAACTCATCAATCAAACTTGAAGGGATTCTAGAAGATATTGTAGTTACAATAGATTCTTAGAAATACCCAAGACATTTTATAATCTTGCATCCTTAAACGAATCTTGGGGGTTATCCATTAATCTTTAGGTGTCCATGGTTAGAAACTACATATTCTTATATCGAATGTCGCTTTGGAAACATGAAAATCTCTCAAGGGGAATCAATTAAAAATATTACATTATATCCCCTAGAAAAATCAATTTTGGAAATAGAAATATCTTTGTGGATTCCACTAGATGATACGAGTGATTATTATGCTAAGATAACTAAGACAATTCTTACAATAGAACGAGCCTTAACACTAAAAGAACCATCTGATGAAAGAATGATATCAAATTTCATGCAAAATATTTAAATGTTGAAATTAGGGAGTGTATTCAAAAAACATAAGAAGGGATGAGTTCCAATATAAACACATAAATTCATGATTTATATTCAATTTTTATTGATGATAATACTCCCCAATTATTTAGATGAATAATTTGTATAATAATCTGTTAATCATCAAGTTAAATCCATAGATATTTTGCCAAGACAATCTCTTAACATAAAACATCAACTAGAACCATTTCAACAACAAGATTTGCATAAATTGTTGCAGAAATATTTTGTAGCATTTGCTTTGGATTACAAAGATATGCATCTAATTGATACATCTATTCGTATGAATCATATTTATATTCAATATGGAATGAAATGTGTTTGTTAACCACAATGCAAAATGAACCCTATCCTTAAATATATAGTGAAGGATGAGCTTCATAATCCCTTAACAACCAGGTTTATTTATCCAATTTATAAGAGTGAGTGAGTTTCTCCACTTGTGTCGGTGCTTAATAAATAAGGAAATGGTGCATTTTTGTAGACTATAGATAAATCAATAAAGATAATACAAAATATCACTTTCCTTTACCATTTATTGATCAAGTTTTGGATTCCTTCTCCAAAAGGCAATATTTTTATTTTCTAGATGGTTTTAGTGAATATAAGCAAATCCATATTGCACCAAAAGATCAGGAAATAACAACATTTGAATGCCCTTGGGGAAATTTCTCTTATATAGTTTTACCTTTTGGGTTATGCAATGCACTAGCCACTTTTCAAAGAGTTGTTCTGAGTATTTTTTTATTTAATCCTAGATTGTGTGGAAATTTGTAAGGATGATTTCATTACTTTTGGAAATCAATTTGATGAAGCACTAACTACATTAGAAAAGGTTCTTCGGAGATGCGTATAAAATCATCTTTCATTGAGTAATATGATTTCTTTTAATGTTGGCAAAAGGAATTGTATTACGACATCATATTTCTACTAAAGGTATTCAATTTGATCTTGCTAAAATTGTTGTTATAAAAAATATGTTAATTCGAACAAAACAACATGATGTAATAATTTTCCTCGGACATGCTCGATATTATAGGAGATTTATCCAAAATTTTATTAAAGTGGCCTCTCCATTGTTTTTTCTTCTTTCTAAGGATGTATAATGAATTTGGATGGAAGCCTTCCAACAAGTGTTAACAAAATTAAAATAAAAATTAATTACAACTTCTGTTCTACAAGGACCTAACTAGAAATTACCATCTCATATTTATATTGATGATTTTGATAAAAAAATTGGTGTGGTGTTAATAAAAAAGGATAATCTAGCCATGCATGCCATATATTACATCAAAAAAATTCTTTCAAAACCTGAGCATAATTATACTGTGGCAGAGAAGGATTTTTTATCAGTAGTTTATGCAATCAACAAGTTCTACCATTATATCACTAGGTATCCCACATTTGTGCATATAGATCATTCATCTATTAAATATCTTGTGAATAAAACAATAATAAATGGTAGAATATTTTTTTGGTTATTACTTTTTCAATAATTTGACATCAGTATACTTGATAATCCTGGTAAGGAAAATGTGGTTGCATATTTTTTTATCACAAATTCCAAGCGATAGAGTGGATGAACCAATGGATGATTCATTTCCTAATGAGAAACTCTTTGTTGTGTCTTTGATCACACCATTATTTATAGACATTGCAAATTGTTTTGTTGCAGGAATAATACCCCAACATTTTCCATATCATGAACGTTGTGCTTTGGTAAATAAAAGTGGACCTTTTTCATGGATAAAGGGTTATTTATTCAATCTAGGACCAAATCATATCCTTCGAAGTTGTGCCAGAGAAGATGAAGTGTATGAAATATTGAAGTCTTGTCACGATGAGCCATGTGGAGGGAATTTCACTGCAACAAGGACTGCTAAGAATATTCTATCCACTTGCTACTATTGGCCAACACTTCACAAATATTAAAAGGACTATTTGAGACATTGTGATACCTACTAAGTAATGGGTCATCCTACCAAATATAAAGAAATTCCATTATAGTCGTATATTTCTCTTGAACCATTTGAGAAATGAAGTATTGATTTTGTGGGTCCCATGAATCCACCATTGAATCAATTCAAGTATATACTAGTATGTATTGATTACCTCACCAAATGGGTGGAAGTTTAAACCCTCAAAAACATTCAAGAGAAAAGAGTAGATAAATTTCAGTTTACTAGATTTGGAGTGTTGTTGACGGGCGAAACTGAACACTCGTCAACTGGAGGGGTGGATCTGGTCCAGGGTTGTCTAAATAACCCAAGCCATTTGGGATGATCCACTCTGATGGGTTTAGCGGCTCCGTTGGCCGATCTAAGTCTTAGGAAAATG